>VWZO01011473.1:1081392-1118042 GCA_013396975.1 Bucco capensis | reverse complement strand
GTAGTTCCCAGGGTCCTCCTTTACACCCTTTTTGAAAATGGGTGTAACATGCCCCTTCTTCCAGTCTCTAGGGACTTCACCTGACTGCCAGGACTTCTCAAATATTATTGAGAGTGGCTTGGTGACTACATCAGCCAATTCTTTTAGGACTCTGGGGTGTCATCAGGTCCCTTAGACTTATGTGTGTTCAGGTTCCTCAGAAGGTCACGAACCAGATTTTCACATACAGCAGGAGGGACTTCACTGCCCTGGTCCCTGCCTTGTGGTTTTTTAACTTGGAAGGTGTTGGGAGAGAGGTTGCCAGTGAAGACGGAAGGAAAAAAGTTGTTGTGAAGAGGAAATGGCTTGAAACTCTTCAGGGCACAATGTCTTCTGCTCTCTGGTTGAACAGTCTTAAGACACCTTATAATACACTATCTCATGACTATTGTAAATAGTCATCAGTGTACACCTGAGTCAGTCAAAACACTAGAGAATCCCATCTATGCCTGAGAGTCCTTCCACTGAGCTACTCTGTAAAGGGTGAATTGGAGGGTGAGGTTGGTGGCTTTTCTGCAGCTAGTGAAGCACAGCCTTTTAGCTGGGACCTTCATTCCCAGGTCAGGGAGAAAATTGACAGACCTATATGACCAGTTCAGAAGACATGGTTGTCCATTTCCCTCTCACAACCAGAGAGTGGGTTTGGTTTGAGAATGTGAGTGAAATTACATATGTGGTTCACAACAGTTTCCTGCCATTTTCTCAGTCAGCCTTATCCTCAGAATGTGGAAAATACATAGGTTCGGACTTACGGCTGAGGCTGAGAGGTGGGATTCTCTTTGGCCTCACTGTGCTTCAGTTCTCAGAACAGGACTCCAAGCCTGCCTAATAGGTAACAAGGAAATCAGTTGAAGTTCAGGTAGTGTTTGGTCTGAATCATTCCACTTCACACAGCAAGTGTATGACCTGGGGCCAATGTTTCACCATTGGCAATCTTTCATCCTGAGTTCTGAATCAGCTGGATCTATGCAGGTCAAATGCTGTCAATGTGTGCAAGATGTTACCAAAAAACCCTTGATTTTGGAGACTCTGGACAATGGCAGACAAGTCCGAATCATTGACCTAGTCTGTCAGAACCTGTAGTAGGGCTCCCAGGTCTCCCAGTGTTCATTGCTCATTGAGCCCTCCTTCTCAGGGTCTGCAGCTTCTTTGTGTGCAGGAGCTGCTGTTGTTGCTGTCATGCTGTATCTGTGAACACAGCACCTCAGAAGAACTACAGCAATAAGGAAGTTTATCACCATATTTTCATGCAAATATCATTTAGCTATAAAACTGTGTTATTTGAGCTGAAAGAGCCAGGCATTAAAAAAAAGTTCTTTCATTTTTTTTTATTCCACAAAGCTTGTCTGAAGGATTGGTGGCTGGACTGGCAATTAGCACAGCTAACAGAAGTGAGTGGGAGTGATTTTTGTTCTGTAATGCAGAGGTATATGAGTTTTGTAGATGACTCTTTTGCAAGTGGCATTGTCTGTTCCTTGCAATATCCTCCCTTAAAGAGAAAGCATCATCCCCCAGACCACATTTAGGAAGATGTGTAGGTTGGATATGTCCTATAATAAGAAAATGACAGAATCACTTTCTTCTAGAAAATTCTATGGACAAAGGACTAAAAGTCTTGTACTTTCAGGAGAAAAAGTAGGTTTACAGTATTTCTACTGTCGTTGGTTTGACAAAATGCCATATCCCTATAGTCACCATGGGCTCATTAGAATAAGGATAAAAACTGAACCCAGAACTTAGTTGACTAGATCAGTCTTTTATTGGGAAGTTTCATTTCCAATAAATCCTTTGGGATTTTTTTGTAATTCAGCAGTATAACCACAAGTATTAGAAGTGGTAAACCAATAAAATAACAAATATTTTGATTGGTTTTTTTTTTAAATAAAAACCAACAAAACAACTGTGTAACTTTTTTTTTCTTCCATTTTATTTTCAAGACACATGGAGAAGACACCAAGTAAAATCCTGGCCTTGAATTGATTGCAAATTTGACCTACAACTCAGCCTGAGGTTGTAATACTGTTTTATGTCCTCCTTGATTCAATTCATCAGCCTTTACCATTAGAGACAAAGGATGGCCTAGTGGCTAAGGCACAGAATTGGAGAATCTAGATTTAGTTCTCTGCTTTGCCATAGTCCAGAGAAAGCCACTTGGTCCTAAAAGCCTTTGAGGGATTTCATTCCTTTTTTGGTACTCCTAACTTCTGTTGATTTCCAAAACACAAGTCAGACAACTCAGAGTCTTGTGCTTTTAGCAGCAGTTCATCACCACTGAGAGGAAGGATTATAACTTCTTCCTCTCTCACAACAAGAAAAAGGAATTCATTAATCTGTGCAGTGCTTAAAGATTGCAATGATGGGCTCAGGGTGATCACTCCTCAGTTACAAAATTAGGCAGAAACAAGTACAAGTAAATAAGGTTGTTTCTCTGTGCAAAAAGCTGTGGAAATACAGATGAAATCTTAAAGATCTCTTCTCCAAAGATCTGGAAAGACTCCAAAGCAGTGTTTAGTTGTATTGCTTTAGTGTCTGTACAAAAAAATTCCCTCATTTTCAACAGCTCATGTACATCTTAAAGGTCTATTCCAACCTAAACGATGTAATCATTCTATGATTTTGTCTTTTGTCACATGGCTGCTCTAGAGTTAACTACATTTCAGCAATGCTGAATGGGCAGCACAGGAGGAGCCCTCTGAGGCTGTCAGCCAGATGTGAGGCAAACACACAGCATTGCAGCACATGAGGTAGATGTCTCCTATTTAAAACCTGAAGGTAATTATCCCATACACTAACCTGGAGTCTACCAGGAGTAAGTACGTTCCATTCTTTGGGGTAAAAGTGTAGAGCAGGAATTCAAGTCTCAGACCAGCTCTTGTGGATAGTGCTCTAAGAACAGCACAATGCAGCCATGACCGTGTTGCTGCTGCCAAGAAGGATCAGACATCACATAGGGTTCATTGGTCATTTTAACAAACACAGTCTTCTAACGTTAAGTGTGGTTTAAAATCACTCTGGGCTTTAGATTGAGATACTTCACAAGTAGTCAAGACTACCATTTTCAGAGAAGCTTCACAGAAATGTAGGATTGACCTGCAGGTATATATTTTTTAGTGTTTTAATGATGCATCCCTTTCAATGCACAGGAACAAGGACTTTCTCCATTAAGGAGTTACTGCAATCACTTATATTTCTAGTAGTATTTGAAGGTAAAATCATGTTTGATATCATGATAAAAAAGAAAAATTCTCATAATAATTATTTCCTCATATGTAATTGCATATTGCTGTCTGCTAACTGTCCATTCTTCTGATGTACATATTTGACTTCACAGTAAAATATAATAATCACATATGTATTTTCTGTGCTACTGTGATACAGAAAGTAGTCCTGAGCCCTGGGGGTTGCATTTTTAATAGCTATTTTAAAAGAAAAAACATTCAGACTTACTTTGGTGACACACGGCACAAGTTAGATGTCAAGACTACAGTTATTCCCTGCCAATACATTTTCAATTATAAAATTGATGAAGATACAAAAAGGAAAGATATGGACCAATAACTCCTTGGTGTAATTCACTGTAAATAGTACAACGAGCTTCTTATGTACAGCATCCCACGAGACATGAGTATAGACAGGGTACATCTGGTACATCCTCTTGATTCTAAAGAAGAAGAAGGAGGGATAGAGCGATGCTAGTTACTAGTCTGCAGAGGAGCTGTTAAGATAATAGCAAATAGGGACCTGGCTTAAAGGACTGGTAACAGGATACAGTACCTTATCCTTCCAGGTTACTGACACAAATTAAGTTCAGTATGTTAGTTACTGCAAATGGCAGCAGTAGCATCCAGCGTGTGTCCAGTAGCCTTTATAAAAAGGGCTGTTGGTCACATTTTTTTTTCTTGTAGTACAAGAACCAGTTGAAGTGGCACCTCAGGGCTACGCAGGCAGAGACATTAAGCTTTGGGTACAGAGAATAAAATTCCCATCCGAACTAAATCCTGACCTGCCACCCACAGCAAGCTAAGGAGATGGGGCAGAGCTTTCATCATGCTGCTGACTGCCACACCTTTTTCTGGCCAGAGAGGAATTTTCTTTCACTTACTGCCATGCAGTATTTTCTGACAGATCTACTGTAGCATCGTCTGATGAAGATGCATAAATTACTCTCTTCTGAATATATAAGAGCTGGTTCCTGGGCACTGAGGTTCCTTCCTTTTATTCCAATCTCTTCCCAGTCTTTTACAACTTTTCCCACACATTGTCCCAGTTTATTGAGGGGCCCTTTAATAAGGGAATGGATAGAGAGTATGAATTAACATATCTGCTTCTGCCATTGAAGTGATCTAGATTTTGTCTTGTGTGCTGTGCTTTTTCATTTCACTTCACCCTGCCATCATTTCCCCTTTTGAATCCAGGAGTTTTAGTTTTTGTCAGGAAGACTGTGGGCAGAGATGGTGGTGCTGAGGGAGCTGTGGTGTCTGCAAACCAGCTGACAACAGTCTCACTGGAGCAGATGCCCTACCAGCCCCCACTGGGAGCCAGTCCCTGCATGGGGATATTGCTATCTAAAGTGACAAACCTAAAACATGCACAGGTGAGAGAAATGCTTCTCTCTGTATGAAAAACACCACAGGAATGAAGAGCTCAATCTCATCATGGCAGTAGTTTATTTGAAGTAACACTGGCCTTCTAACTATTGAAATTCCATACCTGATTCTTCTTCCAATGTTAATACATTTTGACATGTTTCCTCCCCCACCCACCCTGGGATTTTGAATAAAGAAAGTATAGTAACCTCACACCAGGTTGGGGTCTCAAACCTGGTTAGTAGCAAGTACCATGATCTCACCTCAAAGACCAGCATGCTGAGTAAGTCAAAGAAGAAAAACCTGAGGCATAAACTACAATTGCTATCCTGTTCAACAGAGATGATTTTTCATTTCCTAAGTCACTTAGTTTTTTGAAGCGATATATTGTAAAAGCAGAGCAAAGGTAAAACTTTTCAGTGCCATCTTAGTGATGAATCTACCTGCCAAGATGCAGACTAGCTAGAAAAGCTGCAAAAGACATTTTTTCTCAAACTTTTTAATTTTTTTAATAACTTCCTGTTTTTAAGGTTGAAGAAAAAACAGCTTAATGTCTCTTTCTCTCTCCCATCTCTCCTTCGTATCCAAACATTAAAAACATACTATAAAGTAATCCAAGAATTCAGTAGTGGTTTAAAATCTTATGATAGCCGCTAATAATTAAAAATATCCATTCTGCCACTATTCAGGAATTTCATGTTTATTTCAATAAGGACAGAGTAGGCAGAAGCTGAATACATAAAGTAAACAAAGAGTCAAGCCTGGTTAGGGAAGCAGACATCAACTTCAATTTCCCAAGGACATTACATTTGTAAAATTAGTATCTCACAAATATTTTGAAAAGTCTTCAAACTGGGAAAAAAATAAAACCAATTCTCTTCTTTTTTCATAAATTTTTGTAGAGTTAATACTTCTGGAAATGAATTATTCAGTATTTCTTTAGTGTTTGACAAGATAAAGAATATCCTTTTAACTTTGCAGATACGGGACAGCAGAATATCTACTACTATGGAAATAAAAAATTACCTGTTTTCTTACTGTTTTCAGATTCTGTGTCCTACCTGCACATCAGAAAAAAAACATTCAGGTATGCATTTTGGTATGCAAAGGCTGCTAATTCACTTTGTAGGAGATATTATATCATTATGCAGAATATACTAGAAAATAGTAGACTTTCTATAGCATTTTAAAACTAACCGTGAAATCAAATAGTGAACTTCAACAGAACTTTATATCAAATTATGGGGTATTTTTACCAAGCATTGATTAAACACCAGCAAAAGGATTTCATTTATCAATATTTTATTTAGCTTTTCACAGCAGTTTTCTGTGGAAGACTTCTTTTCTGAGACCTTGGTTTTTAAAATTATCTTGTGTTTAGTATTGGTGCTAAAGATAAATTTAAGCTAAAAATAGTTTCTTGATATTTTAATTATCATTACTTCAGATAGTGTGATGGTACAGATTTAGTATTTGTGCATTTTTGTGCAATTTTTAGTATTCAAAGTATAAAGACTTGGATCTCAAAAGAATATGTGCAGCTGGTAACATGAAATAAAGGAGGCAATACGCTCTGAAGAATAATGCAAGAAACAGAAAAGGAACTGAATAATGACTGTGAATTCAGTCAACTGTTACTCTGAATACCTGTTGTGAGTGTGTTGGAAACTTTGAATGTTTCTCTAAAATCTAAAGCAAAACAAAGTCTGTATTGGTTGTCATTAGGTTATGGCCTCAGTTTCACTGTCAAAAGCAAATTTTCACACATTATGCATTATTTCAGTGTAAATATGTATTGGCTCAGGTGAATCTGAGTGAACCTTTTAAAATATCTATTATGAATTTCAAGGTTATAATGAAGAAATAAACCAAGGTTGTCTGAAGCATTTTGACTTCTCTGACTAAGGGATCTGCTTACCTTTGACTCTGAATGTGCCCCTATAATATATACAAGTTATAAATCTTTCTGTATGTGTGCAGCAGAGATATAGATAAATGCAATGCTTTCTACTTCTTAGAGACATGGACTTTACTTGAACTGAGTACTCCAGATGAAAGTCACTGCAGACACAGGGCAGCCAAAACTATTCAGTGGAGGGCAAGAAACACAAGTCTGGGATTCTGTTCCCAGCTCTATCTTTGATTTACTTTCTGACCCCAAATTAATCATTTTTCATCCTCAGATATTTTTCTTAACTGTTAAGTGATTATTGCTAATATTTAACTGCATATTTGAGGTACCTCAAGGTCTCAGGACAGAAGCACCAAGTTGTATTTGAAGCGCAGGTGATTAATTGCCCTGTGTTTCCTTGAACACTAAAGAGTGCTCAATGAACTCCTGGTAGAATAGGGCTAGTAAGCAAGTCAGGAATAGGAAAGTGGGAATACTAGGTAGATATGATGCAGTAGAGGGCAATTTATTTTTAAGAGACAAAGAAGGAAAGCCATAGAAGAGGCAGAGGAAAGGAATTTAAAAAAATAAAGAAGTATGGCAGGAGATAGGGAATAAGTCTGAGGAAATGGGAACAGGAAATGAGAAACATCTCATTCTTGCAAAGTGTAATCCTATGCAGGATAGTGTTACTATATGTTATGTTGTTATCATAAATTCTCTCTTGGAAATAAAGTAGTTCCTTATGCTAGGCATCTACCCAAAGAAAACCACAAGTGCCTCATCATCTTGCTGATGCTTTGCCATTAGCTTCAGCAGGTGAGATGCAGGTGAGACACTTCAGGTCAGGCATTGATGGGGTTGAAGTCTCACTTAGAACAATGATGTACAACCAACATGAAAGAGTTCAAATTGGCATGGCCTGTTTCTGTGGATCACTAAAAGCTTGAATTCTGACTTTTTAAAGAATTGAGTAATAAATACAGATTTCACAGTACATTTTTGGATAGTTTTAAACTTGCCTACTGATTCATGGTCTTGGTACAATTAGGGTCAGGTCCTTGCCTATAGAGTATTATCCTTGTGGGTAGGATCAACAATAACTGATTAGAATACTAAAATAAATTTTTTTGTAGACTGACCCTAGAATTTTCTCAAGAGTAAAACAATGTTATGCTTTGCTGCATCTTAAATGAGATTATTATTTACTAATCCACCAAATTAAAAGGTTTATAAAGCTATCATTAAGATGTACAGGTATACAGCAATATGTAAACTAGCTGTCAGGAACAGAATTAACCATATTTTGTCTTCTAGTAAACTTAAGCCTCAAACCATCCAATTATCAGCAACAGGAATAAACATGAAGCTCTTGACAATGTTGTAAATGCATCTGGTAAAGGACAAAGCTTTTTGATTTTTAATTTAAAGACCATCCTTCTTACTAAAAATATCTTGAAACAATCAGGTGATCTTCAACACTCCAGATGGGTTAAAATTTTCCACTGAAAGCTTTTACCAGTCTCCAGTAATCTGCCATGACTCTGCTCAATATGAATAGTGTGGATGAAAAGTATGTGGTTTATTGGTTCACATATAAAATGTGCAAATAAGGGAGTAGACAAGAGTGTTTGTGTTTGTGTTTTTATCAAACTTTCCTTGTTCCATACTGAAAGCTAATAATCTTGAATAGATCATGCAGCCCTAGTGAAATAAAATAATGTCTAGGGTTCATTTCCTAGGAAACTGATGATTTGTTTATTTCCTACCATTGCCTATCTAGGAGCCAGTTCTGCCTTTTTATCAGTTTAAGGAACTCATTAAGAATAAGTGGATATTCAATACTTCCAAAAATCTCAGCTAAGGGAGAATATTATTGCTCCTCAGGCTTTAATTGTACATAAGTTAAGATCTGGTTTCATATAAATAAGTGGGAGAAACAAGGCCTCAGTAATTTTTTTCTTGTAGTCTCCCTTCCCTTTAAATCTTCTATCCTGAAGTCTGACCTGTATGTCCATGAACACCTGGAAAGCACTTTTTTTCCCCTTTCCATCTAGTCAGGGATTGTTTTCGTTGTTTCAGAAAAATTTGTTATCATTGCTTGTTTCTGCATTACTTTTATTGACAAATCATTAGAACAACATGTAAAAGTAAGGAATATGAACTACATGTATTTTTAACTTTAGCATATATGTCTGGAGTGTGCCACATGAAGAAAAGTTTTCTCAGATCTCTTCTCCGATCTCAGAGAGGATTTTTAAACCTAGATTAGATACCCAAACCTGTATTTTGGCCCTGAAAGAAAATGATGAGGACCTATGTCTTCTGTTCAAGACAGTGAGCTCTTCTGAGATTTAGCCTAAGGACATTTAAGTGTGTAACTACTGATTTAGGAGGTAAGCATTCAGCATCCTGGGCCCAGTTGTGTTAGAAAGACCTGTAAGACAACTTAAGGAGCTTTGTGGTTTCTCTTAACAGCTTTAGGGGAAGATGGTATGGTGCCAAGGAGACATTGGACAGCTGCATGTCAGCAGTAGAGGCTGAACTTTACTGTGTTGAGGACGAAGGTAATGAGCCTAGAGCAAATGCAGATTTTTTTCTGGGTAAAGGATGATTTCTACCTTAATGAGAGTATGCTTTCATAGTTATCAAGAGATGTCATAAAAGCTTCATCCCAAAGTAACAAAATCCAGTATCTTTCCCTTGTGAATTAGGTTCTTCAGAAGGGAGAAATCTCTTAATTCAAAATCATGTTTTCTTAGGGGTACATGTTCCCTGCCCACTGCCTGCCTGTGTCATACATCTGAGTAAGGACAAGGTGTTTACATCTCTTAGGTAGAGGAGGAGTTAAGCACTGAGGTACCTGCAAAAGCCTATCCTTCAGTCTCCTGACATTGATGGGCACTCAGTGAGTACTGCAAGCACCCTTCCCTGCCACATACAGTGCAATGCCAAGGAAGGCAGGAGGGACTTTTTGAGGATGACCTTCTCCCATGGACTTCCCTTCACTGAAAGGCATTACACTTCACATAATTTCAGCAATAGGCAGGCTTTTCCTCCACATGAACTTTTAAAAGTTTAGTCTCCTCTTAACATTAAAGGATTAGTGTAGTTGGTTATCAAAGCTCAGGGAGGAGTATGGTTAAGAAAGAAGTATCTCTGTGGCTCACTAGGATTTGCAGTTTGAAATCCCTTGAGTTAATCTGAAAACTCAACCCAAAGAGCCTGGCAGAGAGTGAAAACAGACTTGTATCTATAGCTGCTTGAAGAATGTACTAGAAAAACAGCCAAAATAGTCTTTCAAAACAGAAGAAGTCTTCCATTTCTTAGCTATGCCTTTCTGTGACCCTTACTAAGACCTGTTTGCAATACCTAGGTCAAATCCTTGGCACTCACAGAGAGACTTTCCTGATGTACTCCATGACCAACATCAGAAAGAGGAGGTGGAGAGACACAGGAAAGCCTATAGTTACTGTCTAAGGCCCTTGTCACTGCAGAAGAAATCTCCATGTAAATGATGGCCATAACCTTGGGAAACTTATGCTTTTGTTGTCCCAAAGTATTTGGTATATTGTTAAATAAGTAGGAATTCAACACATGCATTTTTTAATGTCCTAAGAATTCAGTGCATACACTGCAAAGACGTGAAAGTGGAAATAGCATCAATTTTTATGTGTTAGAATTCCACCTGCACACAGAACAACAGCAAGTCCAGATCCTCTAACATCTGCTAAGGACAGAGTGATAATGTTACGAATCATGATGGGCACTCAGTCCCTCTCTGCTAACTCACACTAAAATTGACTATGTTCACAGTCTGAAAATGTGTCTGCATAATGGATTGTGTAATTTCTACTATTTCTTGCTTTCGCGAACCTTTGGAAATCATCTTTGTTACACAATATACCAGTCATAGTGTGGACTCTATTGTGTCCTCGGCAAACATGAAATCAGAAGGTACAATTTCCTCCCTTAGAAGTTGTGCAGTCAGCAGTACAGCTCTCACGGACAAGGTTTCCTTCTATATTTTGTTGAGTGTCTTCTATAAAGAGATTAGAGATTGTAGCTGCAGACATCAGATACTAATGTAATAGAAATAACTATACTTCATTATTAATGAGAATTGTACTCAAGGAAAGATTGGAAATTAGTATTAATATTAAATATTATGTATTTTAAAATAATTATAAATATATGGATATTATTTTGTAATCAGACAAAGCAAATACATATTTCTTTCTCTTCACTTTTCAGTGAATTTTAATGGAAATTATCAAGTGAGAGAGACCTACCTCATCAAATTTTATACTTATTATGAAAAAAACAACCAAAAGAAGCTGCATGGGGTCAGTGAGGATTCTTTCTGTTGCTCCATCCATTCTCTTCACCTTCAGTGGTATAACAGAGGGAGACCTTATGAACGCACTTTGTAAGCATGTTTTTTTTCTGGTGGAACTAGTTGAAAAGCATGAAATTCTACTGTATAAATTATCATTAACAATGTGGTTTATTTTTGTTTGGCAGTTGAAATTTTAATGTAATGTTCTGCTGAAATTCCAGGATTCAGTCAAGTTATAACAAGTCACAGCTAGAAGGAGATTGCATTAATTTTTATGCATTTGTTATTAAAAGTCTTGATAAATGTTGCAAGGATTCTACCTGTGAGCTGTTTTTCACTCTCTACCTGATATTAAATACTTGCCACCAGAACTGCATTTTTGATAGTGATTTGTCACATGGTATTATTTCTGCTCCTAGAGTGGATGAATGCAACCTTCATCAGGTTTCTTGTCTGAAGCCTCACAAGAAATATGTTTCAGAATGAAAGTCTTCAGTATGTATGTACGTAAAATTTTCCATAAAGATGTACTAGTATTATTTTCTTGCATGAATGTTTATGACAAAGGGATGTGAAGACTTTCAGCATGGGTGAAGTGAATATATATTTTAATACTGAGCAAAATTTAATAGAAAAAATTGTGTTGTTCACTCAATTGTGGTTTGGTTTAGCTAGCATTAATCCAGGAAGTGCTACTCAGGAGAGCTAGAAAAGCCCACAGACAAGGTTCCTGTGACCCACAGTGGCCTTTGGCCAAGCCACCCAGCCTGGGAAGATGGGAATGCTGGAGCTCTGGGATGCTAGTCTTCAAAGCACAGCAAGGTACATGTTTAGATATGAAGGGGAAAAAGCTGAATTTTCCTAACTTTGCTCTGGTGTGCTTTCCAAAGTCTTAAGCTAACAGGACCCCAGCTTGCTTGCAAGCTTGGTTATGGTTGTTCTTTAGGGGTTAAATGAGCCCTGGTGCATTCCTCGCATGCAATGCTATCTGCTCTCTTTAAAGCATCAAGTAGTTCTTCAAGAAGTCAGTGTGGTGGCATCACACAGCCTCCATGTGTGCCAACCTGACCCCAGGCCCTCCAACCAAATCCTGTCATGAGAAAGGCTTGTCCATCAGTGGCTTTGTGCACTCAGTTGTCCAAGATGAGTGCAAAATAGTGGGTCAGTGATTTTACATCTGGATATGGGCCTGACCCATCTTCTCTTCTGATTCGTGTGAGCATCACACTTCTTTGAGCTTTTCTAGTGATTCTGTGTAATTAATTTTAGCCTACTATGCTTAACCCTCAGCAAGGGCTTGTGGATGTGGATTAAGTTGTTTGTCAGTAAACTTGTAGAAGGGGACCATCAGAAAAAGAAATCTCCCAAGCAGTTCTTTCCCGATCACACAAACTTTAACTATCCTAGGAGCCCAGAGGGAATATGGCCAGTGCTGTCCATGACCCCAGTCACCCTTTCACACAGTTTCAATGAAAAATCAATTTACATCAAGATAGCTGTTCCCATGATAGACTCCGGGGAGCACAAACTGGAGTCACAGAGGTACCTGCCTGTGAGTCATTTCTCCTGCCTGTCGTGCCAGGTGGACCCGGCGGGGGAGGGTCTGTGTTATTCCAGGAAGGTGGATGGCTGGCCAGAGGAGCCTGACTGACAGAGGAGTGTGGAAAAGCCATCAACATCACGTGAGCATCTGCTGCTACTCTTCGACCCTTTCCTGCAAATTGTATTAATATATGAGCATGATTAAACCTTCTTCTATAGATTTTGTATATGTGGCAGCCAGGAAAGTGTTGGGTGTTGGGTTTTAGTTTGATTTGAAGGAGGAGTGGGATCTGAAATCTATAGATGCTGTTTTTAAGATTTTCTCCAGTAATGATAATAATGAATGATGTAGGCCATTCCTTAAGACTGATGATTAATCCTAATGAATATGTTGCATACATATGTATCACAGCTGTCATTAAGCTTCCATTTTAACCACTCTTCCCCTTTCTCCACTCCCACCCATGCCTGCAATCTGCAAACTCCTATTCCCTGTAGGTATTTTGATAAAGAAACAGACAGGTAACGATCCCAGTGTCAGACTGTGAGCAATGCAACTGTCAGTTCATATTGTGTCTGACAGTCATTGACAGCTTGCTTCTTCAGTTTTACTAAGATTAATATTCTTCGCATGTTTTATTTATATTTACTGATCTTGCTGCAGCGATTTTTTAAAGAGACATTTTCACGTTAAAATTGCCTGTTAAAAATCAAATCTGTATTTCTTAAAATTTAGATTTACATTTCATCAATATTGCTTGTGGAATTTTTCCACGTTGCTAATGGCCTGATCATATGCATGATGCTTTATTCATACAGTGGTCAATAAGGCTTATTCTGATAAACCCCCAGGATTTATTCTGATAAACCCCTGGGAACCTCCTCATCCTTGGAAACACATCTGCACATGGTTACCTTGACACAAGGCAGTAGTTTCACAGAAGAAGACTACTCAGATGCATAAAACTATTCACGTGTGCAAGCATTTGAAAGGCTTAATTTCTGTAAGAGTAATATTGTCACCAGAGTAATGTCATTAAGCTTAAAAGTATTGAGTAAATGATTTCAAGATTAGACTTGGAACTCTCTGGTGAAACTCCTGTATTGTGCTGTCTGTTTGGGCTGGATCACCATCTCTCTCTAGATACTTCAATTGAAATAACAACACATCAGGAAGTTGGAATTGTAAAGACTACAGGAGAAACTCTGCTTAAGCCAAAAGAATTTTCAACACAAAAGACAGAAATAGTTGGAAATTTGAAAAAAAAATTACCTAATTTTATGATCATTTTTATATAAAAAACAATAGGCTATTTAATGATATGAAAATAATATTTGTAAAATGTAAAATTACAGAACTATATATATAAATATATATTTATACATTACTTAAATGCAAGGACAAAAGCTGAATCTTAATTTCTGTGCTATGTCTGCTTTAACAAGCACCAGTCAAATCCCCCATTCTTTAGTCAAGGATTTTATTGGGTGTGCTCTCTGATGGCAGGCTGACTTATTGGACCCAATTTAGGGAGATCCAGATCCTCATGTTGAGCATCCCTGTATGTTTATGTATTAGCAATTTTCCACTTCAGGACTCCTTTTAACCTCTCTGATCTTTAAAATTGCATGGCTCTTAACTTCACAGATAAATTAGCCAATTCCGACCTCATCTAGCCTTGGGATGACAGTGGTGTTTTCTTTCTTTTTTCCTTCCTTTCTCTCTCAATCTGCATCATCATTTTTTTCCTATTGCCATGGCAATAGAGCTAAGTACACAGAGAAGTGCAACAAGCCAGTTGCATGTAAAAAGTTTGCACAAGGGCAGAAGTGCTAACTGAAGGGGCATTGCTGATAAAAGGTTCCCACAGGGATATTGGGGAGGATGTCTCTTTTCATCTCTCCTTACCAAGCGATTACAGGTAACAACACAAACTGCGACATGAAAGCTGACACATCAGGGTTTCTAAAACAGGTATAGGAGAGGAAATACAGTGACATGAAAGTGTGATGTTTCATTCAGATCATATGGAGCTGGGGCAGTTCCCAATGAAAATAAGGGTGATTTAGCATGTCTTTGTTGAAAATAACCCTGCCCTGGACCTCTGAGAGGGGACACGTTGTTAATGAAGAAACAGTGGCACAAACAATCATGGGCAAAGGAAAACCAACAAATCAGTGAAAAGCCCCTCCATTTAGCCTAATAACTCTCTGCATATGCTTAGATGTGAAATAAATAATAATTTGCCCTTCAGTGACTCTTCAAGACAGCTTCTTTTTTCCCCCAAATAATAGTAATAAAGTAGTTAAAACAGAGATCTCTTTGATTTTTCCTAAAGCAAGAGGAAACAGCAAATGAACAAGCTGTAGCATTTTACTTTTCTGGCTGGGTTTCATTTACATTTGGTTCCTTTATTATTTTTTAGGACGAAAGGGTTTATCTTATTTTCAGTGAAAGGAACACTGATTGTTCTCCTAGAGATATTACAAAAATGTCAAGGAAAGCCATAAATATTTTATAAAGACTGATAATAGAGTTTTCTGTGCTGTGGAAAAGTCAATGATTTCTGGAAAAGGATACATAATGATTTTCTGACTAACTGCAAAAATGAGATGGCAGTAATTTTAATATTAGTTAATAAATATTGACATTAGTATTTCAATGAGTGTAATCAGGCTTTGGTTGGATATTGGAAAGTCATGATTTGTTCAACAGTAGTATTGTAAAAGCTTGACTATTTCCACTGAAGCTATTAAACAAACTTTGCATTAAGCCTCAGTAACTTCTCAGGATAAATCCAGTAAGACTATGCAAGAATTAACATGTGCTCTTTGCATCATATTGTGAGCTCATCTATTTTGCTGCCTGACTTTAAAACAACATTGTGCAATAGGTTGTGTGTTTATGGCATCCTCACACAAAAATAGCCTTCATGCAAAATGGTTTAGTTAAATTGACAGCATCAGGCATAGAGGTAATCTGATGTCTTCAGCATACTTCACATTGCTGTATCTCAGAGTTATTCAGAAACTTATTGGTTGGGGAAAAAAAGAGCTAGAAAATACTCAGGGGTCACCCAGAGTCTGAAATGGCAGCTGTTGTTCATGGTGGCAGCCTTTTGTTGCAGAGATAGTCAGAAAGTCATTACTCCATGATGATTTTTGAATTTTCAAAAGCTTTTAGTCCCAAAGTTACCACCCCCTGCCAAAGCCAAAATCCAAAATTGGTTTCAGAACTGCTACATTTCTGGTGAAGGATACCCCTGGGATACCTGGAATTTGATGAATTAAAAATGACATCATTCTTGTTGGCTTTAGGGTTGATAATTACTGTCTGTTGAGAACATGCAGCAGTGAATGGCAGGAGAGGTAACAGAGTGAGCTAAACCCCAGCTCGTTGCTTAGAAGTTCATTAACAGATGCCTGTAACAAACAGATTAGATTTTAAAATTGACCTTTTTTTTCAATACAGACCATTTTCAACAAAAAATTCCTGAGCAGTGATACTGTTCCCTCACAAAACAGCTCCAGTTTCCAAGCAGTGTATATTTTAGGGAGCAATACATCCCTGTCCCTTGTTGCCCACTCTTGCTTCCACACTTCAAAAGCCTCTGCCACGCTGGGACAGATGCCCAATGAGCTAGACAGGGGAACAGATCTGGCTAAAAACCAGCCAGTTTCAGATAATCTTTAGCTGGATTAATTTCCTGGTCCAGGTAGAATTGTTCAAAATAAACCATGAGAGTGGGAGAAACTGAAGCTGTCCGGTGCAAGAAAGCCTGCTCACTGATAGGGAGGGGATGACCATGTCTTAGTAAGCACTACCTCACCATCCTCACCTTGGACTTGGTGATGTATTCCCAGACCCTGCCCTTTTGCTGGCCCTTGTGCTCCCCTGACCCCTCTGTGACTCAATTTAAAGTTTCAAAACAGCTGAAAAGTAACTTAGTTAAAAAAAAAAAAAAGGCTATTTGTTTAAATTGGAGGTCAGATAAGTGGCAGCGTTAATGCACTTCTCTGCATCAGCAACATGTGGCATGGCCCAGGGAAGAGGGAGGACCCTCACGAGCTTGATCACTTTAAACTGTCTTGAAACTGCTCCCTGGATGCCTTGCCAGGGGCTGTGTAATAGCAAGAGGAACAGTTTCTGCACTGCAACCTTTAGTCCTGGCTAGAGACTTCCTTTCATTAAAAAATGGGATTTGTGACCCTTGCTTTTAAAAATACACATGCACAGACACAGCACAAATTCATCTGGAAAATGTGTTGATTTGTAAAGTGGGGGGAGCAGAGGGGAAAGGAAAACTAAACAATCTCTTTTAGTCTTGGTAATATCAAGTATGTCAAGCCTGGTTTTCCTCTGCTTGGGGATGAGGAGGTTGGGGGTTTTGAGGGAGGGTCTGGGATTTTATTATCAGCTTTTTCACAGTTTAGATTAACTGAAAGTGATACTAGAATTCTAAGAAAGGGTGGGGTTTTTTCCTATATGATTCCATGTGATGAAGTTTAACAGCTGTTGCAAGTAAGAAGAAAACGTATTTTTCCACTACATCTTTTGATTCCACCAGATGAACTGAATTTCTTTGGCATTATTTCTTTTTAAGAAAATTCAGAAAACAACACAGATCAATTATGCTGATTTAAAATTACATTAAAACAAAGGGTAGGTTTGGCCAAATCTTTTAATTGCTCATGACCCCATTATTTTCTGTCCCCTTTCCTCCCTCCCTTGACTAGTTGTCCCATTGTTTCACTAAGGATTGAAGTTAGATTTACTGGCTGGCAATTACAAGGATTGCTCTTTCGCCCCTTTGCCCCTTCCCGTTTTAAAAAATAACAAGAGAGGAGATGGGGGGAGAGAAAAGCCTCATATGGGTTCGTTTGTTTGTTTGTTTTTCTCCCAATCTCCCTGTCATTTGCTAGTGTTGTACAGTGACTTTTTAGGAAAAGTGAGAATAAAAGCCAAACCAATCCCCTTCAGCTCCACTGGACTGCACTTTCCTGGGACAAAGCAAACTTCCAAGTTCCCTGTGAACTGTCCCATCTTATTTTACAGCATTTGTTTTCCCTTGTACTACTGTTTATCATCATCTTTATACATATTCTCCTTTACTTTATATTTCTGCTGTCAGTTAGAGCAACAAATAGGCTTCTATTAGCCTGGGAGCCCCATGCAGGGGAGCAGGAGTGGGCAGCACCGGGCACACAATCTCCCCTCTTGCATTACCAAGCCTTTTGCACCGCAGTGGGATTCACTCCCTAAAGAGATAAAGTTCCCACCGGGTCCTCCTCCCCTGCAGACTTTCCACTGGCGTGAGTGCAGGCATTTACTTTAGTTCATGATGGTTAACAGAGACTGTGGGGGACGTGCTGGGTCAGCACGCCCTGTAACTCCTCTGGCCAGCAGAACCAACATCAGGGACTGCTGCCATCACTAGGAGGTCCCCCTCAGCTGCAGAGGGGTTACAATTGGTTTTGGCTGTAGCAAATCCCCCTACCAACAGATTCTCCACCTCAGGGATCCCCTTTGGAGGTTTGTATCTCTCTGTAAGAGAGCATTGACTGGGGTTGAATCTCACCTCATATTTATATCCAAGCAGCACAAAAACCAGCTATAAAACTGCAGACCAACAGAAATAACACATTCTTGCACATCTTCTGCTGTGTTGTGATCCCAGCGATGCTGAAACTGGTGTCTGAGCACTTCAGATCCTGATTTTAGAGAATTTGAAATGCATCTATTAAATTGCAGCCTTTGCTGAACCTGTCAAGAAGGGTTTCTGGCCAAAATGGAAACTGTCCAAAAAATTATGCATGGCCATTTTAAAGTTATGCGAGGTCAGAAAATACAAACAAAACAAAACCAAAACAAAAGCTGAGCAATTGAATGGCCGCAGGACAAAACTGTGAGATAAGAGAGACCTTTCCCTTCAATCATGCCCATTTAGCCACATGAAATTGGGCCAGTTGTGGGTTGCATGGGGTGGGGGGCTCATCCTCCCCCTGAACCACAGAAGTTTATATTCTGGGTTTTTAAGTGTTTTAAATCCTGACTTAATTTTAGGCTAATAGCTGGGGTTAAAAGAAAGAAAGAGCCTCATTGAACTAGGTGAGTATGTCAAATGGTCTTTTTTCTTTCTATAGCAACAGCAAACTCTGGGGAAAAAGGGGAGAAAGTTGGGGTTTCAAACCCATGGCTGGCTGTGATTCAGTTCTCACAGTAGTCCATGCTACTGCCTGTGGTAGCAGATAGGTGTCCCAGTATCAAACTGGGACAAACACTAATCACAATAACTGTGTTGAGGACAAAGTGAAATATTAAGCATCCACTGATTCATAGGTTCTTTTTCAGAGTTTGGTGCACTGATGAATTGTGGAGGTGGTTGGGAGAAGGTCACAATTCCTAGATTTGCTGGATCTGTTTTCTGGGATATTTCAAACAGATGAGTCTCCAGAGTCATCAGCAGATACTTCTTCCTTAGAGCCTCCCTTTTCCCAACCCAGTCCCCAAGCTGGCCTTCTGACATATGTTGCAGTTCCTGCTTTTCAGTGATTTTCCCCTTCATTAGTTGAATTCTATGCTCTGTTAATCTCTGCTCCCTGGATTAGTTAAACTTTTTGTCTTGTGAACTGTAGTTTTTGTGATCTGTATTTTTACCTTCCCAACAAGTAAATTGGAAAGGAAATATTGAGGTTTACTGGCTGTGACTGCAAAATCAAATCAACCATGAGTGACTTCAAGTTTTATCAATAAGACTTGATAAATACGAAGTCTAATTTTCAATTTAATTTTATCATTCAAGTCAGTTCTGAAAGGGTTTTGTGGGAAGTCTAGAAATCTCATCTCTGTATCTAAAAATGTTGTCTCCAGAGAAAATTCACTCAAAATATAGAAAGCAGTCAAATAATTTCAAACCTGTGGGTTTAATGTCCACTGAGCTTCACAAGCATTTTGCAAGCTGAAGGTGTTCTGGAGCCAGTGTAAACCAAAAACAGTGGGTTGTTGAAAATTAAATCTCCAAGCCTGAGTACAGGCAGCCTTGCTGTGTATGTATTGCAGCACAAACAATTCCTTTTGTTGGGAAAACATTACTCCCCTCTCTGTCCAGGGAAGACTGGAAGACATAGTGTCAGCAAGACATGAAAAGGGTGGAGACTGTGTCATAGCTCTGTTGTTATGCCTCTGCCTCTCATGGAAGGCAGGTTCCTGGCTGGGATTTACAGTACTCCTGTTTCTCCTGGTGTAATTTGATGAACAACTTTTCAGGAAGACTTCCAGCAACTTCCTTCTTCCACCCCCTGCCACTGCTTCACGTTGGCCTTGGCCAAATGCCAGTTTGTCCTGCCATGCAGTGAAACAGGTGAGGGATCTATTTTATCTTTTCTGGGTGGCTTTTTTTTCGTTTTCCCCCAGGGTATCAGGTCCACCATCCAGCCAACTGCACAACCAGGACAACACTGCAGGAGGGTCACAGGAAGAGCAAGTTGCTGGTGAGTGCCAGAAATGGCACAGGGCAAGCTAAAGTGGCCCGTCAAGTGCCAGTTCACAGCTTTAATCCATTTGGTGACCTTCTGCCTGCTATAGTTGTTATATATATACATATATATATATTTATCAGCATGTCTGCAACCACCAGTTCTCTGCTGAACTGTCCCTAATTTACACCAAAGCAGTGTGAATGCAGCATGTCTGCAGAAGGCTGCTGCCTGACCGCTGTTTTGACTTGCTTTGCACAGCTGTGAATACAAGGTAGAAAGCAGTGAAAAATCAGGAACAGAATAGCTAAGGATGTTATAAACAGTGTCTGCAAGGTTAATTTAAACTAATGATACATCACTCTGGATTCTTAGAAAGGGAGGTTATCCAAGTAAATTGACACTGTTATCAAAACAACAAAAGAAATCCCTGGAGGCCATTTAGAAGCTGTTGGAACCAGGTTTCCCAAATAATGTTAATTGTACACTTCCCTGTTAGTGAGTTAAAGCATGCCTGCAAAGATACAAGCAATTATAAGAGAAGACACTAAGTCTCATGTATATAATGTGCTGCATATTCTTCTTGTTCTTCTTCCTCTTCCTTCACCACTCAAGGTATTTATATCTGCCTGCTGCTGTGATGTTACTCTCTTCGAAGGAATAATTGCAGACAACAGACTTCAGCCTTTGGTTTATTGGCAGCTTAAGGCATTCAAGCACTGCAAGGATTAAGTCTTATATCTTGAGGGACACCTTTCTGTTGCATGTTCTTGAGAAAGCTAGTGGTTATTAGAGATGTATGGCAGGTGTGTGACTGGCTTAAATATGAAAGACTTTTCTGAATGACTCAGTGTTCATTTTATTTTTAGATGTTTCGACTTTCATTTAATTTATCCTCAAATCCTTTTTCTTCCAGATACTCTAAGAAAGGTGCAAAGTTCTCTAAATGTCACCTTAATCCAACATCTTCTTCCTGTGCTCCACTGCTCGGACACAGTGCTGCCTATCACTGCAGAACATAATGAAAAAATACTTCTTTTTATGCCATAGTTCAAAATAGATTTTCCAATAATATGAGTATATAATATTTTCTAAACAAATAGTCTAACTTTATATAGGTAGGCAACTTTTTAATAGGTTCCCATTGGACTGCAGGAGGTTTAGTATTAACACGAGGAGAAACTTCTTTACAGTAAGGGTGACAGAGCACTGGAACAGGCTGCCCAGGAGGCTGTGGAGTCTCCTTCTCTGGAGATATTCAAGAGCTGCCTGGACACATTCCTGTGTGACCTCATCTAGGTGATCCTGCTCTGGCAGGGGGGTTGGACTAGATGATCTTTCTAGGTCCCTTCCAAACCCTAACATTCTGTGATTCTGTGATTCCCAGAACTGAAAATTACCATACAATTCTTAAGCCCAGTATCACAAACATGTTATTTCCTAGTGAAAACATGTGAACTTCTCCATGCTTCATGATAGAAATTCCTTTTTTTTTTAATTTTTACTAAGTACAGGTAGCAGATTTTTTTTTGGCCTTTTGGAAACAATTAAATCAAAGTCCACAGGGCTTTCTACAGCTGTATTTAATAGAGAAGGGCAGACTTCTTCCTGCTGTTTAAATTGGTTGCTGTGATGCACAGCTATTTTTATTTTCATGTGAAAGTGAAGTTTTGAAAGCTTAAAAATAAATAATGGACTTGGCAGAGGAAAAAATACTCAGTTGTAAGTCAGCATGAATGTAGTGCCCTATATTTACTTCGTGGTGTGTATCTAAATTTCTGGTTTGATTCAGGAATTTACCCTTATAGATTAACCTACAGTTGAGTGAGAGAAGCAACTCATGCTACCTGTTTCAACAGTGAATTTGCATTAAATAAGATGGGTAAGAAGAACGCTGAATACCCCATTTGCACATTAAAAGCTGATCATTAATCCTATATTTTAACTCTACAACTGTCAGGAGCTATTATTTCCAGGAGAGCCTGACAGTTCAAGGGATAAACTGGAGCGGGTCCCATTATAAAGGTCTATGAATAGACGTCAGAATAGTTTGTGCATCAAACCCCAAAGGCTATTAAATGTGATACTTTAAGAATCAATTTGTAACTAAATTAAAGTGAAGGGATGTGAATCCTAGGACAGATTTTAATAAAGCAGAAAATATAACATAAAGAGTGGAATTTTAAATACAATTAGGCCTACGTAAAGATTTAAAAAAATATCTATTATTAAGCATAAAAAATCCTCATAGATTTGAAGCCTAGTGCTTGGAAAACTGTGCCACAGTTCACCACAGCAAAGAGATCAAACAAGAAGTGCTGAAATGCTGCTTTCAAAATTGTGTTTTCAAGAGACTCTAGAGCAGATCAATAAGAGAGCTGAGAGCTTATGAACCTCTGAGACAAGTCAACAAACGCAACGCAAGAAAAGATGACTAAAGAGCTGTCTTTGTACAAAAAAATTAGTTTCTAACAGGACATCCTGCTGAGTTTTATATGAGTTCATTAGGCTTGAAGACTGAGATCTGCTAATTCCACATGAACATTTCTAGACATTTGCAATACCAAATCAAATGTGATGCTGTACTTAAGCTTGTTAAGAAGTTGAAGTTAATGCTAACACCTGCTTAAATGGGCTATCAGGAGACAAGGCTGCACAAGGCTGTACCACACTCACCCTTTCAGCAAGCCAAAAGAAATCATATAAGCTCTGTGCTGTTCCTATGAGGCTTTCAAGCACCACACCATGCTGGTCCTCCAAAAAAAAATGTTGGGAAAATAACATGACTCTCCAGTATGTTACTTCTTGTGTCCCCCAAGGAGTCTCAAATGAACTCAGGGAACCAGGCCCAACATATATAATTACAAGGGCAGAAGGACAGAAAGACTGACAACCTCACTACACTGGGAACAACTTTGATCTCTTTCATTTATTTCTACAACTTCTTTCTCTTGAGTAGTTTATGTCCCAGAGTGCTCAAAACAGGATGTACCTTAGAAATTTTCTTCCCTCTGTGCTCTGAAAGTTAATAGTTGTTTATTATTCAAAGTAGGCTACTGAAACAAGGTCTCATAAAAATGAAATCACAGTTCATTTCCATAGCTGAAAATGGAGCTCCTCGCTTATTGCAGCTGGAAGAGGTGAAGACAGAGATGTTTACTGTAGACAGTTTCCCCTCATTTTTTTGTTTAGAGCTAGCTGAGACACGAATGGAAACTCCAGAAAGCCCTTCCCTTTGTATTTTGCTGATTATAACAGATTTTAATATTCCAAGGGGAGATAACTGAAAACATTGTGCTGTGGGTTGACCATAATGTCTAGTAAATCATTGTCCCTGATAATTTCAGATTAGCTATTCCTGCCTTTTTTATATTGTCAAATGAAATTAACTATTAACCACTGCACAGTCCACCAATATTTGATATTGAACCTGAGGCAGGCTGTTCATTGGCATGAACATACGTGAATCATAGAATCATAGAATGGTTTGGGTTGAAAGGGACCTCTGGAGGTCATCTAGTCCAACTCCCCTGCACTGGGCAGGGACATCCCCAACTAGATCAGGTTGCCCAGAGTCCTGGCAAGCCTCACCTTGGATGCCTCCAGGGACGGGGCCCCAACCACCTCACTGGGCAACCTGTTCCAGTGTTCCACCACCCTCGTGGTGAGGAACTTCTTTCCAATATCCAGTTTAAACCTACTCTTCTCCAATTTGAAACCATTGCCCCTTGTCCTTTCATTACAGGCCTTTGCAAACAGGCCCTCTCCAGCCTTCTTGGAAGTTCCTTTTAGGTAGTAGAAAGTCACGAGTAGGTCCCCCCGAAGCCTTCTCTTCTCCAGGCTGAACAATCCCAGCTCCCTCAGCCTATCCTCATAGGAGAGGTGTTCCAACCCCCTGATCATTCTTGTGGTCCTCCTCTGGACCCACTCCATCAGGTCCATGTCCTTTCCGTATTGAGGGCTCCAGAACTGGACACAGTATTCTAGATGAGGTCTCACTAGATTCTTTATTATGTTCTTAAGTTGTGTAGTCAAAATAATATAGAATGTGCCAATACTGAGGATGTCTGTTCACTCAGGCCCTTATATGTGTGCTTTATGGTATCATCTTTAATTGCATCACCACATGCTAATTTTACTGCAAAGCACCATTTTTCAAGAATTAGCAGCAATTCCATATTTTGTTACATTCAAAGCAGTTTGTTATCCCATGCCTTATTTATTGTATGCTATTCAAACACTTCTCTCAAAAAGGAATAATTATATTCCTCATGAGGTTTTCTGTGGTGACCCCTTCTGCAATATTTGAATGCTTCATGAACATAAATTAATTTACATCCTTCTTAGTAGTTGCTGTTGGAAGTCATCCCAAATTTACTGCTCTGAGTTCTTAGCATAGTGAAATTTTGGCTTTGCCCCTGTAATCTATCCTAGAATAATATACTCAAGCATGGAATAGTGAGGACACTAGTCTATAACTGAGGACGTGGCATATGTGGTTCAGTCATTTCTACCAGCTGTGAGAAACCTGAGCACCCTTAGTTACAGCAGAATCTTCTTAGAATTTAGCAACTCCAGTTGAAGAGGTAGTGATGGAGCATGTGCAAACTGTGATTTTTCACAGACTTATAACACAGCCAAATGTATAATAAGAATAGAAAAAAGGCAAAGCCCTAGCACAGGGAGCCTCTTCAGATTTTTCGTACTCTGGCTTCAAATTGTAGAGAGACTAGAACAATACCCAGGGAAGATCCATACAGTTTGATGATGGACAAAACAGCCTGGTTTCTGTTAACCTCACTCTCAGAAACAGCTAAATATTGCATGCAAATGACAGCAGAAATGGCTAAATTCTGATAAAATTTAGCTGTCAGTGAAGACAGGCTTATAAATGCAAAGTGTCAGGCAATTCTGCATTTTCATACTGTGCATATATACAAACGTAATAATCTCATTAAAGGTAATGCCATGCACGTGACTCAAACGTGTATGTGCCATGTGGGTGCAAATGTGCTTGTGGAAATACATGTGAAGATCAAATGTTTTGTCATTTTCAAGATTGTCACCTACAGATAGTCAGTGTGTGTAATTTGGGATCAGTTATGCAAGCACACAAGCCCGCTGCTCGTGAGCCACTCTGCAGCAATGCTACCTCTGACTGCAGTAAGAAGAGGACAGTCATGATTATAATCTTATTAAAGGAGAATAGATTCAGAAATCATGTCCTGCTTTTGTTAAATGCAGCATTGGTAGGTTACACGGATTGCTTGTGGTTTGAAATGCCAGTTATGTATATGGCTTGCAAAAATTGTTTCATTTGAGAAGTACTAGATATTGCCATTAACAGAACTTTATTTCCTAGGCCTATAAATCCAAGCATATATGTATATATAAAAAAGAGGCTTGTTTTTATCATCTGTAAAGACATTCTCATTGCCTTATTGCAGAGAGCCAAGAGTAATCACCAGGAAAGGAAAAGATCCAGTCAGGCAGCAGCCTCAGCAGGAAAGCTGACTGCCAGGTGCCTGAAGTGTAAGGATATCTGTGCTAGCTGCATACACACCAAGGGTTTGATTTGCATTAAAACAGTGCTGAGTTGGAGGGAAAAGAATGAAAGAGAGGATAGGTAGTCACCTACCCCACCACCCTGTCTCAGCCTGCTTGAAAAGGTTTGGGTTTCATGGCAGAGACACAAATACAGCGTGAAGCTAAATAATTAAAGCCTGGCATTACAGGCCAAAGTCATTTATTCTTATCGGGAGACTATATTTTTGTGTGTGTGCAACAGACAAAGCTTATTTTGAAAGATTTTAAATGTGTTCCTAAGAGAAAACATAATCTCTTCCAGCATTTGCAAAACTTATATTACTCCGGGAAAAAAAAATACCCCACACTACTGAGCACATGGGCTTATCTGCAACCTAATACTGTTATTGTAAGGGTTTGTATAGCTCACTTCCTGCCTTTAGGCTTACACAACAGGATATTTAAATTACAAAGACAATGAAGAAACGAGACAAAATGCTCTTGATATTAAAAATATTCTAGTCACTTTACTGCCCTAATTCCCCATGAAGTGACTGGCAGAATTAATGAGTAAACACAAGGTCACTCCTCTAGCCCCATCGGCTTAACAAACTGCAGGCAAATTAAAGACAGCCAGCAGGCAGGTTCAGTGTTTATCAGCTGTCCCACTATGCTGTGAAAAACGGATAACTTACTATTATAATGGCAGCCACTACCCCATACTACTGTTAACAGTCTGTCACTGTTACTGTTGTTGCCTTGCTCTTTGGGGTTTAATATCTGTATCAAATTGCATCTGGTTGAAACTTGGCACACAGGTGTGTCTGGATGGTACTCGTTTGTTTGTTTTGTTGGGTTTTTTTAAAGAACAAGATTAAATTGTATCAATCAAGGCTCAATTTTATATTTATTTTTTTTTATTATTTATTGTCAAGCACTGTTTATTCACTTTCCAAAGCTGAACACAAACAAACATTTAACTTTTCACTGAAAAGGCCCTTCAGAATAATTCAAATGGTCCATGGAATATTTTGATTCCTATTTAGTTTGTATTAATGGGGCTATTTTTATCCTAGAGGTCTTCATCTGAGTGGGCACCTCTCAGCTTACTCTTTCCTGATCTACCACCTTGGAGTACTGAGAGAAACCAAATTAACCCATACTGGATTGCCATTAGACCTGTTTTTTCCCTCTGGCTTGCCTCAGGGACATACTTTCTCCTCTATTCAAAATATATTTATTCTCTTTTAGTTATGTGACCACCTCGCTTTGACTGCACAGCCGACTCAAAGGAGGTACAAAAATGGATATAACCTCTGCTATGCACTGTGTTAGGTAAAAATGCCAAAGTACAATTCCAAGCACAAGTACCACACATAATTCATGCCATGGTTTGCTCTGCTAGGGTCAGAAAAGGTCTCAGAGTATTTCATTATGGCAGGAGTGAGTGCAGCTCTCTAAAAGTACTGACCCATTTTGCAGCTACAAGAGCTGAGGCTCAGAGAGAAAAACTTGCTTATATAGCGAGTGGAGTGCCCCCCTTCAAACCCAGTACCTATGGCTGGAACAGGAGTCAGACCCAGAACATCACCTTGTTGAGCAGGGGGGATGTGCCATTCCTGCATCCCATGCTGTGGTAGGCTGCAGGCAATTCCCAGGGAGAGGGGAATGTGGCGCACACTGTACCTCAGGCAGGTAGGTGCAGATGCAGCCACAGCCAGACAGTAGTTGCCTGGGACCCAGACTGGCCATGCCAGATCTAATGGGTGGTATGTATGGTTCCTTCCTCTCTCCTCACTCATCTACTTGGCAGTGGGCTCGACTCTTTGCCCCTGTGCTGGGGCCCAAGCTGCGTGAGGTGAAAAGAGGACAAGTCTTACAAACCTTTAGTAAAGACTATGTGCTTGTGCACAGCTTGTGTGAAATTCAACTTAGATTAATAGTTGGAGTTCTAAGCCCATTTTGCATTACCAATGAAAAAAAATGCACTAGTACGTGCATGAATATAACTCATTCATGGATTTATGGGCCCAAAGGTCAGGGAGTGAAGGACTCTGCAACAGCTTTGATGGTTACATTCTTCCATTCATATCTCTGATTAAGTTTAAGTGTAAAACTCATGGAATTTCCCATTAATTGTACATCTGAGAAAGGTGCTGAATGCACTTAGGCAAGTGCAGATAAGCAGAAACTTTAGGTTATACAAACTAGTCACACAACCCCTTGCTTTTGATTATACAAACTAGTCACACAACCCCTTGCTTTTGATAAAGCAAAAGGACAGTAGGATTGTATGTATGCGAAATAAACAGCATTGGATGAAGCAATGCCTTTTTTGGACATTTTCCACTTTTTGTATTTGGAAGGCAGGAGGATCTGGAAAACAACATTTTTCTGAAATATGGAGGGAAATGATTAAATAAGAATGTTGCTGTAAGTCTCTTGCATGCAAATCTTACAAGGCTTGGAAATTACCAGTGAACTCTGGAGAGAATTTTACTCTTAATATGGACTAAATACGTTTGGTAGTCAAGGAGAAAACACTTGGCTACCAACCAAGCAAATACTTCCTTTTAAAAATGTTTGAGTGAGCAAGTGAAAAATGAGGTCATTGATGCAAAATATTCCCATTCACTGGCACTTTTTTATAGCCAAATTATGGCTACTATGTCTGCCCTACAGCAGAGTGGTGTGGATTCTGAGTAGGAAACTCCTGGAAGTAAAGCTAATGTAGTTAAATACTCTTTGCAGAAGCACTTGTCAATGAAATGAGGAGTGTCCCGAGGTACAGTTAATGCTCTGCCACGGAGTCTCTTCCAAGAGGCAGAGGTGGGAACAGAGCAGGCTTCAGGAGCAAACATTGAGCTGGGCGGTGGGCAGGGGCCTGCAGAACCAGACAGCTTTGTCCCAAATCCTGCAGCAGAGCAACTTCCCACCTCCTGGCTGAGATCCCACCAGATGCCCATCTCCGGTTCTTACAGCTGAGGGCAGCGGGGGGAGCATGGGTCCATGTTCAGCTAGTCACACCAGCTTCCAGTTGCTGACCTCACATGGAGTTGGCACTGGGACCACACAACAGTGGTTGGGGTTACAGGACAAGAGAGCGCTGCCAGAGGGCTCCTGGCCTCTCTTCATAGTCTCTTGACCCCCTTCTTCCCATTTGTGTTGTCTCTCCTTTGGACTACAGAAGTACAAATGCATGTGTTAGGTCATTTCTACCTGGCAGACCCCTCAGACAGTAAACCACCAAATGGTGAACCCATTTAATTCTGTACAACAAACAAACAAACAAACAAACAAAGAGATATTTTAACTTTAGTGGCTACAGAGGCATACCAAATGGAGCTGCCAGAATGTACTCATATGCATCCTTCTTCTCTGGAGAGATAAAACAGTAGCTTGGACAGTACTGACAGCATCATTCTGTGAATATTTTTTGGCAGCATTGTTACCACACTTATTTTGCAATGTATTATTTTTATTACATCAAGTCCCAGCAATATAAATAAGATCCTGGATCCTTAGATGATAGAGGGATTTGGCATTAGGTGTTCTAATGTTGTAGGGAAATATATGTGTGGTATTACATGGCAACATATGTCGTGGCAGTAGAATAATGACTAGTGGTACATGTAGTATTACAAGAAAATTGTTGTACCAGTGATGTGAAGAGTAGATCTACTGAATTTGAATTTATTAAACAAAACCGTTTTATTGTATTAAGCCCCTAGGAGTGAACAGGGTGCTGGCACCATTGATATTAATAGGATACTTTGCAATAAAAACAGTACTTGGGAATCTTTTGCACAGCAGAAGGAATCTAAGGGTTGCTGGCTTATGTAGTAACTGCTTTACTGAGTGACTACATCTCTGCTTTTGTCAGAGAAGCAAATGAAAATGTAAATAGAAGAAAAAAAACCAAACAGATGAGATACTGCTCCACAGAAACAATCAGAATGAAGAAATATCTCCCAAATAGCCTGTTCATCCCTTTAGGAAGTGAGATAAGTGTTTTGGAATAAAAATGCTGCCTATTCCTGAACAAGGCACCCACATAGGGAGCTGCTTTAGTGTGGTTATTCTGCAAACAATTCCGATAGCAAAAGCTATGCCAGCCAGCATGCTCGGAGAGCAGGGGGAGGAGGTCTTCACTACATTAGGAGTCTTTTGTTGGTCTGATATGGCTATATTCCCCACCACACTGGTGTTCAGCAGGGTTTCCAGATAAAATAGATAAAATAGAAATCCAAATACCCCTCTCTGTCTGCTTGAAATTTTGTTCTGATTTGAACAGAATTTGTGTACTTACCGGACAATTGAACGGTGAAGTTTAACACTCGCCCTTTTCTGAGCTCGTTTTAAAACACAGGGGGGGGAAGCAAAGGGGATTATACTGTAGGAAATAGGGAAGCAAAAGTGCACATTCAAAGTACGCTGCATATGACTAAAATATCTTCAAATCCTCGCCACAGAAGTTTCTCCAACCCTCACTGTCTCTAAGTATGGCCTTTGTTGATGTGAGTGCCTCACTTGTTACTGAGCGCTCTGGGTTTATTAGCTTTGGAGTTTAACAGAAGAAAAAGGAAAATGCTCACAAAGTCTGAACTCGACTGACTTCCCTAACTCACTTCTAGCTTTCCAACCCAATGGTAGCAACAAACTGGAAGCCTTCGGAAAGTTTTTGTTGAAAGTTAGGATAACTTTATGCTGATAATGTAATGCTAATGATCCTGAGTGTGTGTTTCAGCTTCTTTTTCTCAGTAGTACAAATTCACTCAGTTGATTTGTGGATCCAAATGTGGAAAAAGGAGTCATGAATTTTGCATTATTTATGGGGAAATTAGAAAAGTAGCCAATTTGGCATAAAATTGTGCAGGGAAGAAAAATGGTCTATCAGCAACGAAAGAAATAGTGGGAAGTTTTGGAAGAGTTCCTGTTCTCAAAATCATTTTCCTCAGAACTGTACATCTTTATTATGACTTACACTGTTGCAAACTACTGCATCCTCAGATGTAATCATNGGGCTGGAAAGACCTCCGAGATCATCAAGTCACTGTTGCAAACTACTGCATCCTCAGCTGTAATCACTGTACATTTACTCATTTTTAACTTACGCCAGTTCAGAAATACAGGCTGGAAGGCACAGTTTCAGGAGTTTCAGACACACAGCAACATCTTAACTATCTACCCTAATCTAGTATTTCATGATCTGACTTTAAGAAGTGGGCAGTAGTACACTAAAAATCAGCCAATGACACACATTTCTGGTTCAGATGAGAAGGTGGAAAAAAAGGCTTGTGAGCTTCTAAATCCTGATTTTTTGTCTGGCTTACTGAAAAGGTTAGAAAGCACTGGCAATTTTTTTCTCCAGCCTGTGAATGAATCTGTGTGGACAGATCTCAGTGTAGGCTGCAGCAGCTTCACAGTGAAGTAACAAAATCTGTGGTCTAGACTCAAAGGGGTCTCTATTCCTTATTTTCAAGTTCTCATGTGCTTTCAACAAAATAAATATCTGATGATGCTGGTTATGTTTTTCTGTTTCTTCTGCTGCTCGTCACTGCAGATTCACATCCTAGTACTTATGTATTATGTTACAGCCAACCAACTAACTTCCTCTTAAAACATGTTACTTCTACTCTGTTGCTCGTGATATTGATGGGTATTTTGACCTTTGCTGTTCTCTAATTACAGGAGCCTTAAAATAGTACACATCAGGTAAAATATTCTCTTTTTGAAGTTCCTTTTTCCTCGCATGCCTGAGCTGAAAGACCATATAAACCAAGATTATTCAAACACTTAAGACTACTGAACAGAATGTCAAGGGAAATTTTGTTAGTGAGAACAAGTGACTGTTTTGTTCAACTTTTACTTTTGAGGTAATTTTTTTTATTCAGCAGAAGACACTAAATACATCAATATATTTGCCATGTTGTTACAGAAATTATTTAAAGCCTTCCCCTTACTAAACTCCAGAAATTAACACTTGTGAAATTATTTCTTCTGCATTCCTTTATTTCAGGTTTTGAAACAACACCAAATAACATGTCGTTGTAGGGCTAGCAACCAGTTTCCCCAGTTTTATCAAGCAATGTATTCACTGTATCATCAGAGGTCATTTTTAGCTATTGTACCTCTTTGTCTGGTCCAGTTAGAAAAGCGCACAAGCACTCCAGTACTATCAGTTATGCTTGGGGGAACATAAGAAGGATGAGGGGGAGGGGAGGCAACACAAACTCAGAAACAGCCCATTTCTTTGCTTCGAGAGAGCACAGCCTGCTAACAGCCAGGTCCAGCCTGCCAGAAAATCAGTGTACTGCAGTGTCACGATTGGTAGACAGCATGAAAAAACCCAAGCCGCAGAAATATGCCTTCCCAAAGATCTCTTCTTAAAAGTGGCATCCTTATTGAATTTGTCTTCCTTGAAATTAATTCTACGTTGTGGCCTAGTTCCTTTTATTTCTGAAGCTATTATGGGCCACATCTGTGTAAGTCTGTATCAGCTATTCTGAAACCAGCTGCTGCTGAGATTCTTTCAGTTAAACTGAAATTAAGAACAGGTTTGTGGGCTCCCTACCTGCTGTGAAGCCGTGATGTAGTTTATAAAATTACATATGGGTGAGAAAATCTGACTGCCAGTGCTGGAAAAGTTGGTACTACATAGAGCATTTAGCATGAACCTAAAATAACCATGTACATTGAAGCTATACTTACTTTGCAATATTAACTTTTCTGCTCTCTTCCTCAGTATCATTGTAAAGGCAATGTTGAATAACTCAATGTAAAAAATGTGGGTTTGAGAGGATCAAAGCACAAAAATAAAAATCAGGCTATATCCTAGGAACTATGTTGATGGTAGGGGTAAATATGAAAGACATTACAGTTAAAAACATTGATTCTTCAAGAAAGGTCTCTGTAGTTTTTCTGCCATAAGGAAAAACTCATTACGTGCCATAAATGAGATGATGGAGACAAACACCAATAAACTTTTATCATTAAAGCAAGTCTATGAATAGGAAGAGGAGAACTTGTATTAGAAGGTAAAGAGGGTATGACCACATCCTGACACCCCACACAATTTGTCATCAGGTATGCCCAAATTGCTTATTGTGGTTACATGTTAATAGATTCTTCAGATCCTGAAATTTGTGCAGCTTTCCAAATGGAAAATTATTTTCAAATCCGTTTGCTAGATTTATGCCTAACTAAACTAATGAGGTGCAAGAGCTTGACCTCAATCCATGCACACCCGGAGGATGCCGGTGTGCAAAACTTTGCTGAGTTGTGGTGCGTTTTCATAGTACAAACTTTGGAAGCAGCCTGACAATACTCAGCTACCAGTAAGGAAAATAGAATGTTTTTTTGCAGTGCACATGAGAAGTCAATGTATTTAATCCCAGAGTATAAGGTTGTTATTGATTGAAAACGCTTTGTTTCAGAGTGAAATTTGTGCCACCCACATAAACTCTGAAAGCACACCAGAGTTAGAATGTCCCATTTTAAATGCAGTCAGAAATATTAGATTCTTGTTAAAAAGTATCACTGAGAATGCAGAGGTACAGGGCTGTTAAAGCCGACTGAGCCTTTCAATCTGCAACTTCTGCACGTGCTCTTTATATTTCCAAACATACCAAGAAGAAGCCTGGTTTAGAATGTAAAGACTAATACAAGACTGTTGTCAGGCTTTGTGTGCTACTCTTTTCTGACCCAAGCACACTTTAAAAGCAAAATCTCTGATTTAGATTAAAACAGATATATATTGGTTTATTGGCGGAATGAAGAACTAACTATAAAACTAAGGGCTGTGTTTAGAAAGGGTTGTTGAGAGACAGATATCATGGGAGACCCCAAGGAAATGCTAGTCCGAATATTGAGATGGAGAGACAGATTCCTTAAAAAAATCAGGAGCCTTAAGCCATCCTGACTTAGTATTATTTAGAGATGTTGTCTAAATTTCAGATAGATTTGTAACAATGAAAAAATATTAATTAGCACAAAATCTGAATCAGTCTGGACAAGCACACGACGCAAGCTAAATCAACTAACTCCTCTAGGTTACATGTCACTGAGTATATCCATGTGTGTGATATGTACACACACGCACATGTACATACGAAATGTAATGCAAACTTGGCTTGTCTGCCTTCCCTGAAGTATTTACATGTGCTTGCAGCTCTGCTTTCAGAGAACTGGCCTTTTTTCCTTGCACTTCTACCACAGTGTTTCTCAGGAACTTTTTTTATCTAAACTTCCATCAGTCATTTCTAAGGCTTATGAAGACAAGTCATTGCATAGATTTTCATCAAAATGCCATTTTCCTTAGCTTGAGAAAGCCTGGTCCCAAATGCTGAACAAATAATTTATTAGACCATAGCAAAAGCAAATAAATGTTTTCCCGCACCAAATATTTCATTAACCAGAATTACTATACATGTGAGTCTATAAATAGCATAACACGTATTGAGCCATTAATATCGCTGACATTCTCATACGAAATACTGTAATTTAAAGAATTTGAAACAGGAGGACATCTCCTGGAAGATTTCTTGCAAAGATAAAATGGGTAAACAGTGTCTGCAAATAGATTAATCACCCATGGTAACTCTACGTTACTAACGATTTGAAAATTAAGAACATCTTCTCTACTTGAAATTTCTAATGGCATTAGTGATATTATGCAAATAGACTTTGCATATCTCTTAAGTCTCTTATACATGTCCAGTTTTGCTTTTAAACCCCAGAGGTGTTGGACTCAGCAGAAGAAATGTGAGAAAATCTATTTAAAATTACATGGACAGAAGAACTCTGCTAGTGACTTTCCGTGAAATTAATATACCACTTGATTGTTTTTAAAGTCTCTATATCTTCTGAATTTTTAATTGCCTTTCCATTAAAGTGGAACCCCCCTCACTTACTGAGTGCACAATGGGTTCTCCAGTCCTTTCACCCCTGTAAACCTCAGTGTCCTGCTTTTTCATGGGAACAAGGCACACGAAACTGGGCTCTATGGAAGTAAATATGGAAAATATTAAGCATTTTAAGCATTACTCTGTCAAGTAAGAGAGAAAGCACTATGTTGTGTATTCTGACATTTTACTGTCTAAGGAAGACAATCTACACAGACAACGAGAGAAAAGGAGTGGGTTATAAAAATCATATTTTTAGTTAGAGGACCTGGAAGTCTCATGCACCTTTCATTGCTCTGACTTGTCAATTTTTGCCATATGGAAATTATTAGCTCAATACTGTAGTTCTAAATACTGCCTAGGAATGCTGATTTATAATGGATTTCTTACCCTTTGTGTAAAGAAATGCTGAACTACTATATAAACTGTGGTTAGAGAATCTACTCTCTTGTATTTCAGGCGTATGCCTGGGGTGAATTCTTCAAGCTCAGCAAGGTGACATCTGCTCCAGTCCACTCACAGGTAAATCTGGCATCAGCGAACTTGGAATTCCCACGAAACGCTGCAAGTCTGGAATAACTGGGAACACAATTTGGCCTGTGATTGGAAAAGCGTGCAGGAAAGATGCTGATGCACAAGGAACAAAATCCAGACATTCCAGATACATTATTTACAATGGAGGCATTTAAAAACACCACCTTAACGTCATGAAGCAGCCTTTGAAGGAGAGGCAAAGCGTATTTTCTGAAGTGCGTCCTCTCTCTATTTGACCAGCTGCTACGCACGTCCGATGAATTTTTTTCCCTCTGAATTAAAATTAAATTTGATTGTCCCAAATACATCCCACTCAGGCATTCATGCTGAAAGCAGCAACAATTGTCAATGACCTTTAACACGCCTGCTATTCAAATTAGTGCAGATCATTAATCACACATAGCTTACATTTTATGATTCGTGTATCCTTCATTACCAACTTTCCCTCTCGCTCACTGCCCCCCACCCCTGCCCCCCCCCTTTATTCCGAGGGTTCTGGTAAGAAGCACTGGAAAGGGAAGGATTTAAAGCCTTCCCTCCCACCACCGCCCCAATTTTGTTTCCTTCTCTTTACCCTCCGTGCTGGAGCGGTTTGCATCCCAAGTGCAAGACGGAGCTGGAGGGAGCCAGGCTCTGGGTTGGGGGCAGCTCAGGGGCGGGGGGCTCGGAAATGGGGTGCTCGGGGTCGGGAGCAGGGAGGGGAATGAGCCGGCCCGGGACTGCGAGATAACACGGACCCTCCGTCAAAAGTCCTCCGTGTCAATTCTACGTCATCGCACATTACGAGACAAAGAAAGAGGAAAAAAAAAAAAAAAAGCCTCCACACCCTTGATGTCTAGTACCAAGCTTTAGCAGATTAAATTAGGCTTTCCTGCTATAGACTAAACACACTCCCCTCGCCTATGGCACACGCATACTTGGCGTCATTAAACCGAGCTTCGCAAACACGCAGGAAAACACGAATCGAACTTTTCAGACACACATACAAAAAAAAGGGGGGGTAAATGGGGGGGGAATGGTGCTTTTTAAAAAAAAAAAATAAAAGAGCCATATGGCAGATTGATTTGTTCGGAGGTCTTTCAACTTCCCCAGCGTGGCTGTTGAACAGTATTCCTCTTTGATCTTGATTGAGGACTTTAATGTTGTTGTTTCTGCGCATTTCAATAGATCCATAAATATTTTACCAGTGGAATTCACCCCCTCTCAAGAAAAATAAAAAAAAGAAAAAAAAGGGGAAAAAAATAGAAAAGTTTCTAATAGAAATGCATCTGGGGCAGCTCCAGCCCCGCACCTTTCGCACGGGAGGTACGTGGGAACCGGGGCGGTGGCGCGGAGAGGCGGGACTCCCCACTCGCTCACCACGGCTCGCCTTGCTTTACCCTCCCACCGTACCCCAACTCCCTGCTCCCGATCCGGGGCGGCAGCACCCCGCGCCCCAACTTTGCTCCACGGAGACAATAGTCTCCGGCGTGTGCGCTCCGCATCGGCCAGACCATTGCGGTCGNAACCAAACAACTTCGTGCTCCCCCCGCGGGAATGGGGACTGTCTACCCGGTCATAGGAGCGGCTCCAAAATGGTAACTTTGCGCTGTTTGGAGAGGAGGAGGTCGGTATTACTGCAGTGGTGGTGCCGTGGCGGAGGGGGGGGCTTGATAGCTCGGGGAGCCTTTTTGGCTTTGTACGCTCCGTCAGGAGCGGACTGCGATATTAATCCATTAAGAAACAAAGAACAAATTGCCTCACTTTAAAGTAAAATGCTTCGGCTAATGACGGTGGGTGATGGATCTTCGAGACCCGACTAGCCACTTAAATTA
>VWZO01011473.1:1009004-1081344 GCA_013396975.1 Bucco capensis | reverse complement strand
CCCCCCCCCCCCCCCCCGCCTGATAGTATTGATTCAGCATGTGCGTTAAATGGTTCTGTGTGTGTTTGAGTTGTGTCCGTGTGTCCCCTTGTTTTTTATGCACTCTCCGCGCCGTAGTGAGTCGGTAGCTGCATGATCCCCGTTACAGAAGTACACAGTTTATCAAAGGAAGTTGGGGGTGGGCGGGCAGAAAAAACAATTATTCACGTATAGAAAGCGAGAAGGGCTCGAAGGACAATGTCTCCTTAGCGATTATATCCAGAAGGGGAAAATAGCCCATTTGATGTGGGTGGGGTGAGGAGAGAGGCAGGGAGATTAATGTATATGTTTAAAAAAAAGGGGGGGGGGGGGGAGGGAAGGGAGGGGGAAGGATGGAGCGAGAGAAAAGAAGAATAGAAATAATGCAGTTCCAGACATTTTGTGCTATAAAAGCTTTCCTCCTCCTCGTCCCTCCCTCCCTCCCCCCGCTACTATCTTCGGTGATAATTAGCATAGCGCCTAGTCGCGATCCTAATGCGAATTAAGTACTTGGGCAAGTTGAGGAAAGTTGGGATGGGTAAACTTGGCTGTGAAGGAGCGAGGTGGGGTGTTAAATTGAGCAGCGGTAGGTGTGGGGAGGGTGCGGAGCATGACAGCCCGCCGTTGTTTCCCCCCTCCAACCAGCTAACCTCTGCAATTAACTGCTGGAGACAAACCCCGTGTTTTAAGGCGAAAAGTGTCGGTTTGGAGTCAGCACCATTTATTAGAAGCGTTAATAAGCTCCCGGCAGCAGACAGGGGTCTTCTGGGGAATGCGCATTGTGTGTGCCCACAGTTTGCCCTTTACATTGCCCCTGTAGATACGGAGGCGCTCGGGCACTGGACGTGCAAATATAATTTTGCTCGGACTACTTTCTAAACATTAATTCTGGTCTTTATTTAATCCAGATGCAGGGTTCCCCTTCCCCCAACCCCCATTTGCTGCCTTATTGTTGGTTTACATTTTCTGAAAAGGCGACTGGTGTAACCTGTGGAATTTGAAATGCAAATAAAAGCCTGTGGGAGTTGAGGCAGAACAAATCAGCATTTATAAAGTGAAAAAGATTTAATGTCTTTGAAACCATTGCGAGGTGTTTTTTTGTTTTGTTTTGTTGTTTTTTTTTAATAAGAACTGAATCATGACGTCAAGTCGTTTGGAATTTTTTATTATTTTTTTTTTTAACGTCTGAAACGCGAAGTGCTTACAGGAAAAACAGATTACAAGATTAACATCTGTTAACATGATCGTTTATCTCCAGCCAAAAATAGGTCAGTCCTTTCTTAAGGAAACACGATTGCTGGGCGCATGATTAAATAATGAAATTAGGCTGATGAGTTCATAAATTAGACTCTGTGCCGACCTGCGTTGGGATCCGACCTGTGACAATAATATGTAATTCGGGGTCCGCCGGGGAGCGGTGCGAGGTCAAAGTCCTTTTTTGGGGGAGAGGCGCAACTCTCTCCACCTCCTTCTCCTCCTCCTCGTTCCCCTTTGCCCCCAAGGCCGCCGGCAGCGTCTCCCCGGCCGCGGAGCCCAACTCCTTCACTGCGAGCGGAGAAGTTTCCCTAACGGGGAGAGGCGTGGGGGGTGCTGCCGCGGGTTGAGGGGGCCGGAGGGCGGACGCGCCGCGGAGCCCCCGCCTGCCGCCCGCTGTCCCCGCCCCGCTGGGGCGGCCCTAGCCCGTGGGCCCGCCTCCCGCCACCGCCCAGACCAGCTCCGGGGTGTCGGGGGGTGTCGGGACTCTGCGAAGTGGGACAAGGAGCTACTGCCTTCAGCGTGTCCCGGTACTGGGACCTTCCTGCGCTCAGCCTCGTGATTTGTGTCCCGTCGCAGCTTCCCTCTCGGTGGTGGCTTTNTCTGGTTTTCAGGTTATTCTGTCAGATTTCCTTTGTTCACCCCCTCCCTGTGTGTGGCATGTGGGTATGTTGATAGCTGAGAGTTTTATTTATGGGATGTATGTATCTTGATTTTTTGACCATTGCTTTCCCACGGTGCATTAAGGCTCCACATATCCTGCAGGGGACCAAGCAGGAGGATGCTGACCATGAGGGAGGGCAGCGACCTACAGCTGCTTCCCCATTATCTCCCCCTGAACTCCACAGGGAGTGTATGGATAGGGCCAAGGCGTGTATCAGTATTTGCGTGGGTTTTNATTTTTTTTTTAACGTCTGAAACGCGAAGTGCTTACAGGAAAAACAGATTACAAGATTAACATCTGTTAACATGATCGTTTATCTCCAGCCAAAAATAGGTCAGTCCTTTCTTAAGGAAACACGATTGCTGGGCGCATGATTAAATAATGAAATTAGGCTGATGAGTTCATAAATTAGACTCTGTGCCGACCTGCGTTGGGATCCGACCTGTGACAATAATATGTAATTCGGGGTCCGCCGGGGAGCGGTGCGAGGTCAAAGTCCTTTTTTGGGGGAGAGGCGCAACTCTCTCCACCTCCTTCTCCTCCTCCTCGTTCCCCTTTGCCCCCAAGGCCGCCGGCAGCGTCTCCCCGGCCGCGGAGCCCAACTCCTTCACTGCGAGCGGAGAAGTTTCCCTAACGGGGAGAGGCGTGGGGGGTGCTGCCGCGGGTTGAGGGGGCCGGAGGGCGGACGCGCCGCGGAGCCCCCGCCTGCCGCCCGCTGTCCCCGCCCCGCTGGGGCGGCCCTAGCCCGTGGGCCCGCCTCCCGCCACCGCCCAGACCAGCTCCGGGGTGTCGGGGGGTGTCGGGACTCTGCGAAGTGGGACAAGGAGCTACTGCCTTCAGCGTGTCCCGGTACTGGGACCTTCCTGCGCTCAGCCTCGTGATTTGTGTCCCGTCGCAGCTTCCCTCTCGGTGGTGGCTTTGGGTGTATTGGGCTTTTTTTCCGAAGTGGATGCGAAAGTGCACTTACGAAAATATCTCCTCGGGCCTGACCATCGATATATGTATTTCATATAGTTATGTATGTATTTAGTTAGTTATTTTTGGAGGCGGATTCACTGATTTCTCCTCAAAACAGCGGGCTGGCTGCTTCACTCCGGGCTGGCTCCTCGGCGGTCAGGGGAGAGGTCCCAGAAGCTTGCCCGGCAAAGGACTCCCGTGCTTTGGCTCCGTGCCACAGACTTTATTTCATGCTTGCTGAACTAAATGAGTTAACAGCCAAAGGGTTTTTCATTAACTCGGCTTNGGGAGGCGTGTCACTGCAAGGAAGACAGGGTGTGTATGTGCATGCAGGGTCAGGGATGGGGCATGTTATGTTGCTGCATGTGGGCCAGATGTGTGTGCCCAAGTCCTGCTGGACGTGAAGGTGTGTGCATGTGAGGATGGGGATGCCATGGGTGCAGGTGCGTGTGTCCATGTGTGCAGGAGCAGGTAACGCTGCACTGAGGCAAGTGTGTGTGTGTGTGTACTCATGCATGTGTGTTTGATGGTGGGACTGTGCCCCATGGATGCAGGTGGGTGGTAGTGGGTGCTGGGGACAGTGGTGCTCCTGCTCCTCCAGCCCCCAAGGCTGGCTGCTGCTAGCAGGCCAAAAATAACTGTATTGCAAGAGGTGTTTGGTATTTTGGGGAAGAGGAGCGGTGGGGAGGGGCAGTGGTGATGGGAGCAAAGGTTTTATTGACGCATGGAGTATTTTGGGAGTTTTGCTCCTGTAGTTTTGTCTGCAGTGGCTGGCTGGGACAAATCATCTCTCTGTGAGCTCTGATTCTTTGTTTTCCACCAGAGTGTCCTTCAGCTCTGCCACAGCAAATCCACAGCTGGCCATCCTGGTTGTGCTCTTTTCTGCACACACCATCATGTCCGGGCAGGCAGTCAGGAACGGTGGACTGCAAGTGGTTTTTGGAGCTTTCTCCCCAGTAAAACTGGGAAATGAAGTTGGGTAGGAGCAGTCGTGGCACAGTTATTCTGGGAGACATCTTTAGTTTCACAAGAGCAGATACCATAGCTGTCTTGAATGACCTCAGTACAATAAAGTGATGTGTGTGGAGCTTTGTGTTACTGGCAGGGTGTACACCTTTACTAGCTCCTGTTGTAAATATTTTTATGTCTCTCTAAAAATTCTTGCCAGGGATTTGTTTCAAGCCTTTAGTTCCCTTAAAAGTTAGTGAAGCTGAAGTGACATCTAGCTAGTGATAAGTACTATATAGTCTGTGTGAACAATAGGACATTACAAGCCCCCTCTTAGTTTAATATGCCAAGATCATGCTTACAAGGGAAAAGGAGAGAAAAATTAAACATGAGTAACATTGTCTGAAGGAATGGTCCAAAACATGTTTAAAGAGGGGAGTGGTATTTGTTAGCCTGGCTACTATCTTTGTTCAGCATCACCTTCTAAATTGCCACTAAACCAATGTGCATCAAGGGCTGCATACAATCTCACTGTGAATACAACTACTTCTCTGTGCATCACAGAAGACAGTTTAACATCACTAAGGTGAATGTTACTTATTGTTATTTGCAGGTGACCTCAGTAACCGTGTAGCTGGCTGGAATGGAGCGATAGCAGTGATGTTCAGCTAATGTAGATCAAAATTTCCTTGTGACAGTGACTAATACCTGCTTTAGAAATTAGGTTCATCGTATGTTTTTGTAGTTGGTCATAGTATCGCGTTGTCACCAAGATTCAGTAATAGCAGTTATCAGTACAGAAGTGCTGATTGAAGGAGTGAAAATGATTGTGCCATTGTTCTGAATGTCTACCTGTTGAGCTGCGCATAAGCACAGCCATCCCTCATTTTAGCAAAGGAAGATGTTTATGTCGTAATACTGATCTGTTTTGGAAGCAGGGATGTTGGCTGTAATTGACTGAAAAATGAATAGCCTTTAAAATGCACTTTGCTGTGGGTGTTTCTGTAGCTGGTACCAGAGGGTGCAGCCTGGAAGAGTGTCACTGGATGAATGGTGCAGTCGCCAACTCTTGCGAACTTTGGCCAGTCTGTTTCTTCAGATTTTCTTTCAAGGATTTTATGTGCAGGTGACTTCAACAGAAATCTTCAGCTTCAATCTGTGATCTTAACGGAGGAGTTTTATGCTGAGATCATCTAATGGAGGGCATCTATATAGGGTATGATCCAAACCCTGTGAACTTTGAAATGCCTCACTTCTGTGAGGACTTAAATTTGTGCCAAGTACTTCCAGGGACTTCTTTAGGATTACATACAGTATGTAAAAATGAGGCAATGCGTATGCTTTTGTGAGACCAGTGATGAATTCTGTGGATGTGTACTCAAACACATCAGTCATGTTTGACAAGCCTGATCTCCTTCTATGATGGGGTGACACAATTCTTGGATGAAGGAAGGGCTGTGGATGTTTTCTGCCTTGACTTTAGCAAGGCATTTGACACAGTTTCCCATAGCATTCTCCTAGAGAAGCTGGCTGCTTGTGGCTTGAAGTGCACATGCTTTGCTGGATAAAAAATTGGTTGGATGGCTGAGTCCAGAGAGTTGTGCTCAATGGAGTCAAATCCAGTTGGAGGCTGGTCACAAGTGGAGTCCCCCAGGGCTCAGTGCTGGGACCAGTCCTGTTCAACATCTTTATTGATGACCTGGATGAGGGGATAGAGTGCACCCTTAGTAAGTTTGCAGATGACACTAAGCTGGGTGGAAGTGTCGATCTGCTTGAGGGTAGGGAGGCTCTGCAGAGGGACCTAGACAGGCTGAATTGATAGGCAAAGGTCAATTGTATGAGTTTTAACAAGGCCAAATGTCGGGTCCTGCATTTTGGTCACAACAACCCCTGGCAGCACTACAGGCTTGGGTAGGAGTGGCTGGAGAGCTGCCCAGCAGAGAAGGACCTGGGGGTGTTGATTGACAGTCAGCTGAACATCAGCCAGCAATGTGCCCAGGTGGCCAAGAAGGCCAACAGCATCCTGGCTTATAACAGGAATAGTGTGGCCAGCAGGAACAGGGAAGTGATCTTGCCCCCCTGTACTTGGCGCTGGTGAGGCCACACCTTGAATACTGTGTGCAGTTTTGGGCACTGCAGTATAGGATGGACACTGAGGTGCTGGAGAGGGTGCAGAAAAGGGCAACTAGGCTTATCGGGGTCTGGAGAACAGGCCTGATGAGGAGAGGCTCAGGGAGCTGGGGCTGTTTAGCCTGGAGGAGAGGAGGCTGAGGGGAGACCTTACTGCTCTCTTGAACTACTTGAAAGGAGGTTGTAGAGGGGCAGGTGTTGGCCCTTGTGACTAGCACTAGAACTAGAGGGAATGGGTTCAAGTTGTGCCAGGGCATGATATTAGGAAAAATTTCTTCACCAAAAGAATGGTGCAGTGTTGGAACAGGCTGCCCAGGGAGGTGGTGGAGTCACCATCCCTGGAAGTGTTCAAGAAACAGGTAGATGTGGCACTTTGGGGGATGGTTTAGGGATAACAGTAGTGTAGGGTTGTCGATTGAACTTGATGATCTTGAAGGTCCTTTCCAACTGTGATGATTCTATGAAACTGGAAAGATGGCTATGACTGTATTCTTTCTTAAAGTCATCAAAACTGAAAGCTGAAATACAACTTGATTGCATTTTGCAGGAGGAAACTTGTCCGAGCTTGCAAATTTTACAAGTAAAATGTGCTTGGTTTAAGTTTTTGAGGCACAAGTATGAATTTGTAGATACATACCTTTTAAGCCTGAATGGGCATTAGATTTCTGCACAGAAAGGGGAACTACCACTACTGTTTTTCATAGATATGTGATGTTCCTCAACTGGGTAAGAGGTATAAACTGTATAAACTGACTTGTTGCTTGTGAGTGTGGTGCTACTGGCAGTTACATGAGGATTTCTCTGGGTGAAATTGCAGTTTCTGTATGTGAGTCTGAAATCCTTAACAACGCCAGCAGTTAATCAGCTAAAACTTACTACAGTGATTTTCTTTTTTCTTTCCTTTTTTTTTTTTTCGGTAGCTGTAAACTTAATCCAGATAATTAGTCACTGCATGGCAAAAAAAAAGACATTTTTTTGTTAGATATCTGCAATATAAATATTTGAATCTTGGATCAATATTGCTTTTTCAGAGCAGACATCTTACATGCTGCAAATGTCTATGTACTTCAGTGCTAGGATAAAGCTATTCTGACTTAGTCACTGAAGGCAAAATTCTGTTTTTCAGTTACCCACTGGAATGCCATAGTAACTCTCTGGGCATCATCAGTACAGTACTTGTGAGTTAGAAAGACTTAACAAATAGCAGTATTTCTTGATTGTCACTTCTATGTTAAAAGTAAATGAGACTTCCTTTTCCAGCAGGAGTGATTCTAGTAAATATTATGTTAGTGAGCCTGCATTAAAACGTGCTAGTGGATTATAGTCTGGGTAGTTAACATGGCCACAGCTTTCATTAGGATGATGACTTCATTGCAAATGTTTACTTTCATTACCTAACTGTTAGTCAGCAAATGTTTGGTCTCTTGATCTGCTGAACCTGCTTTGCTATTTGAAGCCAGTGAGCTCTGTTTTTTTTTGATGCAATGATTACTCAATGTCAGTTATTCATTTTTTGATGTTGTTTACATCTTGGTTATCTGTAGAGGCCCATCAGCGTGGTTTACACGCTTCATGTTAGCAGTTAGCAGTTTCTCCTTGCGTTCCTGAAACTGTTACAGCAACAGTGCTTGTGCAAACGGGCTCAGGGCATTAAGTATATGTTCTCAGATTAAATCGGTGTGCAGATGGACAGTGCTTGCATCTCTGAAGTTGTTGCCAAGCTATTTATTGCCTAATAAGTTCTAGCAGGTATTCTATAGCAGTAGCACTGGGCTGCTGTAAGATAATAAATTGATTTACTGCTCCTGAGTTGTGAGCTAACATTGGAAATAGTGCCTGTTGTGGGAACTCTGTGACAGAGGCTGTTTGCACAATGACAAAGTCACATGTTAATGAAGACACTGGTTTATACTGTTTTAAGTCTTATGTCGTGGAGGAACAGAGGGTTTTTATGCTGGATTCAAAACGACTTATGTTCTGATGACTACTTAAAATCTGTTTTTGTTCACCTTTCATTAAAGTGATTGCTTATGGAAAAGAGTTTAATTTGTATCAGCAGGATATTACGTAGCTTAACACTTGTTCAACAAAATCCACATCTCATTACAGGCTGTTACAGAAGCCAAAGGCCAGGCGTTGCTGTTGTACAGTCATCGTAAACCCACGGTAACTTTAGTAGAATGACTCTAAATTTACAGGGCTGTGTGTGGGGATGAGTTTAGCACACAGCACTTAGCTCGTAATTAAAGCTTATAGTATTACATCCATAATCAGGGCACTCTTAGAATCTCTAAGAAATTACTTTTTTCTTTGTCTACTCTTCTCCATTTTCTTTCTTGCCATCTTGCTATATGGCATTGGGAGCTTGCTGCTCTGTGTTGGGGTGATGATATTTATGTCCCAAAGGAAATGTTTTCCAGCAGTGTACTCCAAATTGCAGAGTAGAATAATTTTGTGGCTCCCTAAGTCTTTAAGGCCAGATTCTAAAAAGATCTAGCTTTTAATCTTCTTCTTAAAGTAAAACAGAAACTACGAAGTGTATGTAATTACAATTTGTAGCTATTTTTAGACCCCTGCAATGTTTAATTTATAGTATAATGATAAAAACAAATACTCAGTGCAGAGACAAGACAGATAATTTTCAAACCAACAACATCTGCTCCAGCTATCCTATGTGTATTTCATACATCATTGCTTTGGTCCCTTTTTTTCCTCCCTTTTTGGTTGGGAGTATACTGAAACTGTGTTTTTTAGTACATGACTTGGGCGGGAGGGTGGAGGGGCAGAGAAAATGAGAGCTCTGTCTATCGGGCAGCTCCTGTTGGGAGTGTTTGCTGCAAATCCGATCATATGTCTGTGAGTTTTAACGCATTGCTCATACACACACACACACACACGCTTTGCTTTTCCGGCAGGTAAAATAAAGGAAGAACGGTGAGTTCGCTTGTGACTACTTTTACACTGCATGGAAATGCTTATGGTGGTTTATTACAGGGATAAAGCTGACTTAATAGTAATTTTTCCTTGTTTGTTTTTGTTGGTTTTTTTTTAAAGATGGTGAGCAGGTAAGTGGCATTTGTTCTTGTAAAGAGAGAGAGACTGGTGGAAATGGAGGTGTTTTAGGCACAATTGTAGCCTTGTTTTAAGATAATCACCTTTATTTTAAAATAGATTTGGGAAAGAAATTAGCCATGTTCTTTGTTTTTAAAAGGGTAACGTGTGTGCACTCACCATATGGTAGCATTTAACCCATATTGTATAAGCTGACAACAAGACACATTTAGACTCTGATTATTTTAGTGTTTCAGAATGTTCTTTTCTGAAATCTAGTACAATAAGTAAGTGATGCATTTAGATTGTGCAGTGTAACTGTGTCTTTAGCTGTTCTGCCTCATTGTTATAATGATACCAGGTTCATGAGTAAGCAGTTTTTCTTTCCCTTCTGAACAAATTTCCTTAAGAAATAGTCAATCTCTGAATGTTGAAATGATTTGCGGGAAGAGTTATGAACAATAGCCAGTGACACAGTGTGTTGTAAAGGATTGCGGGCGAGGTGTTACGGTCTCTGCTGGCTGAAACTAGAGCTGCTGCTTTGATGGTTGAGGATGTGCTTGGAAAGACTTTCTCCCCCGCCTCCTGCTCCAGCCTTTGCACAGAGGTTGCGTAGTTATCTGTTCTAATGGATGCATTCTGGCTTCCCATGTGGTAGACTGTGAGGCACCTGTATTGGTGAGCTGGTACTAACTGGCAGCCACAAGTATGATAAAACCGTGAATCAGGCAGCTTAAGGATTGACTTAAACTGTGCAATTAGGGAAATAAGGTCTTTTATTTTCCCTTTGAATTTGAAGCCTCTGGGAGTTGTAATTTTACGCTTTCTTCCCCCATGCCATCCTAGCTGTGCATATCTTCAAGGCTTTGGGAGACAAGGCTCTGCTTGGAAGTCCCAGGGTCCATAGTGAACAGGAGTTAACCCCATACAGTGTATCACACAAGAACTTCCAAAAGTCCCTAGCACTCCTTGGCGAGATACCAGTTGCTCACCATCTGTCTCTTGAAGTCATTTCTTTTAACCTTGGAATACAAAAATATTTCAACGAGGTTATTCATGTGTTGTGTGTAGTGTCTGTAAGCGTAGTGTTTGAATACTAATGTATACCAGTTAGGAATGGCTAACATTGTAATTTATAGAAATTGAAAGGAGCATTAAACACCACTCTTCCAATACTAAATACAGCTTTTCCTCCTGTGTGTAGCAGCTAATGAAACCAAGGGTCTGTCTTCCAGATGGTTGTGCTAGCACATTGATACATCCTTGGATAAACTACCAGTCTAGTGTATTATCACGTCAGCCCCTTTGAAACATCCTGTATAGAGATGTACCTTTAGCTGAATAATGCTTTCTTGGTACTGTTTTTAATGACTCTGTGAATGTTTATTTTAAGACCATTTTTAGAGAACTGTTTTCATCAATACTGAGAAAAGCTCCATGAAATTTATAAATACTTTCTTCAGTTAGATTTACTCTGTTTGTCTCTTTTCTTTCCCCCAAGATAAATTTTACCTCTGTAATGAATGCTGGGATCTTCAATGCATAATTTATATTGACATTAATAGTGATACTTGGAGAAAGCTTTAATGCCAGTTTGAGAAAACATTACAATTGTTAACCCCAGTCCCATTAAATTTGAACAGATTTTAGTAAAAAGCAGTGTGACTATTAGTGATATAATGAAGTAACGCACTTCTTCTACTTGTGGCAAGCATATTGGAGAGTTCATCTTATCATGAACGGTACATACTAGGTGTCAAATGACATGCCAGACACACAGCTTTGCTTCTGAATGACTCTTTCCAATTAGAAAGTAATGGCTTTAACGGGATCAACTGAGTAATCGGAGTCTCTCAGTTCTCCAGTGCCAGGAGGTGTATATTTGCAAATGTTACTTATTTATCTGTTCTTCAAGGAGTTGCAAAAATATTGGTAACCTTGGGTAAATTTGTGTGTGTGTGAATACTATGTGGAAATTGTGGGATTAATGGTTTAGCAGTCAGGATTAAAAATAGTCACAGCAAATTACCCTGTTGATACTGAAGCCAGAATCTGTTAATGGGGTTACAAGCAGATTGGTTTATCAGCCATTTATTTTCTAGGTTGATTAGGGATTATAGGTTGCCATGTACTTGTATCGCAAAAATAAGCAGTGTAAAAGGCGGGGTTTGCTAGTATTTGACTTTAAAATTTCATGCACTGAAAAGGAGGGTGTCTGGAGCTCAAAAGTGTCGTCTTCTAGATAATGGGCAGCCTTTTCCTCCAGATTTTGTGCTCTGAAGTGGATGTCTGAGGAGCCTGGGTATTGTAAAGGGGTGAGATGGTTTGTGAAAAGTCTGAAAAATGGAGCGACAGCAGTAGCGTAATTCATGGAATTCATGCAGGTCACTGAGTACAAAATTTTAAATGCCTGTTGCTGAATTGTCTGCTGTTGTATGTCCTACTGTTTCAGTGTAGAATCGAGGGCATTTTTTAGTCAGTAATGTATGTTATGTGCAGTCTGTGTGATAGACTGATGACTGCTGTGTGTCACGTTCTGCAAACTGTCTTCCTGTGTACTCTTGCAAAACAAAATACTCTAATGGCCACCTGTAGGTTGCAGGTCACATGTTTGTCTCTGAGCTTGGCACAGAAATGCAAACCAGGGTGTCCCCTCTGAGTCTTCGTAAAAAGATGAGAGCCATGTGGAGTTCCTTAGATATTAAGAGTCTACAGCTATCTAGCTCAGGAGACACTGTGGCTTTCGCACCCCTCGCTACCTTGTCCTGGTGTGCAGCTTGAGATAACCTAGTGACATTTATTGGATTTTCAGTACTTGCCAAGTGAAATGCAGTGAAGTGACAGCTGAAGAAGACTTCTGCAACTTTTCAGCTAGATTTGGAACACTGGAGTAGATTGGTGGAGAGACTCATAGCTGTTTTTGCTTCCTTGGTTCTGACAGAAGAGAAATGCTGACCTGGTTTGAAAGAGGAATGGAAGACACTAGCTAAAGAGGAATACATTGGGGACTTGCCGGTGTGGCAGGTTGAGGAAAGAGAAGGAAATGGGGTGCTTGACATGCAAGAAATCGGGTTATTTCCTTACACTTCAAAAGCCTAGGTCCACCTCTCCCCTTTCAAAAAGCTTGTCTGAGCCTCCTGCAGGCTCTGGGACTGGTGTCCAGGGGTCAAGACTTGCATCACCACACTGGAGAAGAAGACAGATGGTTATCTGTCTTCTTAACGTGGCTCTTCTGTGTGTGAGTTTTGTGCTTCTGAAGAATGGGTGATGGAACAGAGAGCTTAATGGATGTGGTGATGGATAAGCAGCCCAGTGCAGTGGCAGGATCAAGAAGGTTGTCCGAAGTTTGGTTCGAGTCCTTGTGCAGATCGGTGCAAGTTACTTCGTGGTGTGTAGGGACTCTTTGGTTGTCCTGCTGGCTCTGTAGGGTTAGCAACACTGCTAAGTTGGTGCTTCCCCTGCACAGGAAACAAACCCCCATCACTCAGGAGAGTCTCTGTCCTCTGTTGTCCCCATGGAAGAAGACAGTTACCTCCTTAAAGTCACTTCAGCATTTAAGAAAAAGGACAAGATGATCACAGGTATGGTCTGACAGCTAAGAAAATGCTAGACATGAAACAGATTTTTGTTGTTCTTACAAACCCAGTTTATTCTGCTTTGTTTAGTGTATTTTACTTTTTGGAGAAGTGAACAGCACTTGAAGGGCTGAAATCCCAATTTCTAATTCTAATATGCAAAATAAAGTTTTCAGTTTGAATTTTCTCATTCAGTCTTTAAAAAGAAAATACCTATGTAAGTATAAGGGTATGTGAAAAAATACATTAGAAATAATTTTTTGGAGGAGCATTAAAAATACTCTTTACAGAGTAATCCCTTCTTTAATTCCTTGCTCTCAGGGTCTAATGGATTTTGACTGTAGTAACTCAAGAGTTTTCTCATGGAGTCTTACAGCAGATCTGTGAAGTTTATTGAAAACCAGATATACAGAATTACTCCTTGTGTAAATCTCCCACAAGGTTATGCCTTGCATTTGGGATAGTGGAGCTGTGCCAAGATGAGCTGGTTGACTTGTAAAGATCTCAGCTGTTTCATGGCTGGCATCAGTGTCGGTCTCCACAGAGGCAGGGAAGAGCTGGTGCAAGCAGCAGCCGTGTCAGAAGCTAGAGGAGAGAAAAACAGGAGTATGTGAGGAGCTGAACACAGCTTTAAATGAGAATGTAACTAGACCATACAGAAATAACGGGGGAGGAAATGGGTGTTTGGAGGAGCCATGGGTGTCCAGGAAGATTGTTGAAGATGGAGAACCAGTTTCCCCTCTACTATGTAAGGACACTGGATTTCTGTAGGTGGGCGTCTTCGTTCTTTGTTTCATCAGAAATCACCACAGCAGGAATCTGCACTTATCTGTGTTAAAACAGTAAAAGGATCGTTGCTCCTTAACGATGCTTTTCTTCATGAGCAGTGAGGCTGAGGTGGTGACTGGAGCTCCCTTAGTCAACGTGTCCCTGTACAGCGTTGCTGGATGTCATTGTTTGGGATGGGTTAACATGGTCTAACCAAGTTATTTCCCATGGGACCGGCCTCCTAGGTGGTCTCTGCCATCCTGCAGCAGCACGAGGAGACAGGGAGCGTGCAGAGCAGTGCAGGAACAGGATATGGAGATACCTGGTGTTTGGTGCCTAGGATGTGTGGACCTGCTTCATCACCAGGGGTCCTGAGAAAAGTTAGAGTGCAAATAATAGTGGTAATTATGGAAGAGGAGATGTAAACCAGAAGAGGACGAGGCTGGCCAAGTACGTGTGTTTGCATGTTGTGTGAAGTAACTGGATTTTTCTTTTGTGTACTTAATTTAAGGGACTTCAGACTTGGTTCCCACTGCGCAAATCACTGTTTATTATAGACCCTTTTCCTGCCTCTTGTCCCTCAGACCTGCTTTGCTCTGCAGTCCATGTGTCCTGGCTGCTGTATACTTTCAACATTCAGAAAATGAAGGTGGCAGAGACTTGAGATGAATGGGTGGATGTGGTATGTTAAGTATGAGAGTTTTTGGAGGAGGAATATGAGGCGGAGCAGGTTTGCATTCAGAATAAAAATGAGAGCCAACTGAATGTTGCAAGGGGCCCTTGAGAAGGATGGGACTGTGCTGAGGAACCAGGCTGTTGGCATAGGAGGGCTGGGAGGGTGGCAGTTGGGATGCTGACAGCCAACTAAAGCTTATTAATTTTTACCACTGGCAGCAAACTTCCTTAAAAAGGAAAGAAATAAATTGCTATGAGTGAATAGAATTTGTTAGTACTAGCTAGATTTGTGAAATATGTGTGTCAGCAAAATGAGCCATTTAAAAAAAAAAAAAAAGCACTTGTCAAGTGTGTTGCTCATCCATGTATTTTCTGTGAATACTTATGAATCTGTCCTGAAAGCACATTTTCAGGACATGACTTTAACTGCTACAACCTTAGCTCTGATTGCGTTTACATAGAGTGTGCTGGGTATAATTTTTCTGGTATCTTAAAAAGAAGTATTAACTTAATGTTTTAAGCATTATAAATGGGACAATATGAGGACATGCAGCAGTTTCTGTTTCTAAGCTTCTGTAGTTTTGATCAGTTCCTTGTGCTAGTAGTCATCCTCTAAATCAAAGCACAACATGATGATCAGGTAAAGGTGTGTGGGAACACAGCAGGCATCTGTTTTTATCTGACACAGCGGTTTAGGCTTACAAAAGATTATGATTTATCAGGACAGTATAATTGTAGTTGTCATTTGGTGGCACCCAGTAGCAGAGATCATCTGTTGCTGCTATTCCGGAATGTGTACAAACACACAGTAAGATCAGTCCCAGGACTTGATGATATCTTCTCTGTGTACATGTGGTTGTATGGATCCATTAATGGGTCATTAAAATTCTTCAAAGCGTATCTGCTGTCAAATTAAATGTTAATAAATGTCTGTTAATTATCACAGCCCTCTTCACAATAAGAAATTATTAAAATCCAATTTACTGTGCATTTTACTAGAGTAAGAGGGAAGCCAGCTTCAGTGTTTGATACTCAGCTGGTATATGAATGTGTATCTACAGTATGAGCAAGAATTTTGCGACTTGTACTGAACACTGCGTGTGTGGTGATGCTGTGGAAGTGCTTTCTGCTCTTCTTCAAACTCAGATGGTTTCTATGCGGGGACTGGTCCTGTCCCAGACTTGCAGGAAAAGAGTGCCATGGGGCTTCATTTCCACGTTGCTCTGTGATTGCCTAGAAATGTCATGAGTGCTAATGTACCTAGGTGATCCCAGAAATTAACCTGCCAGCCACCTGGAAAAATGAGGGTGGTTCATCTGTGTGTTAGCCCTCTTTGCGTCTTTTGCCAGAAGGGTAGTAGTGGAAGGAAGACAGTGAAAAGTCACATGAGATGAGAGCATCCAAGGGAGGAAGAGTTTGGCATGCCATGTAGCATGGGTGTGTTCATGTGAGTATAGTGCTCGTCCATGGGGTAAATTATTGCTTACGCAATTTTTTCTTCACTTGCAAAGATACTCTGCTTTTGCAAACAGCAGTAGCAACTTTTTGGTTTTGATAATACAGCTTATTAGTAAGAGCTGTGTGGCATGGTATGTATGCACAGATGCAAAGCTTACTTTTACATATTTTCTGAGCAGTGCAGCTAGGAGTAATGCTGTATCCCATGGGTATGTAAATGGCTTTGTAATTTCTTCTAGACACTGGTCATAAAATGATACAAATTCTATTGCTCTAGGACCTTGTATCAGCTTGATTCCAGAGACTACGCATTGCTCTGTTATTCTGCATTTCATTGGTCTTTCTCCGCTGACTTCAGTCATGTTACTTTAAACTCACATCAGCACACACAAGACTAGAGGTTAGCATTCGATGTGCTATAAATATGCACTTTGGCATAGAATGTATAGCTGGATGGCAGGGGACTGGTTGGTAGAAGGAGAAATGCTAATGGCATGTATCTTGTGCCTCTGTGTACATGAATCAGGGAGTACAGGGCTGAAGTAATATTTAGCCCTGGTATAGGTAGGTACAGCCTACACTGAGGTTATTCCTACCTCAAGGTCATGTCATAGGGTCATTTACCTCACTTTCTGACTGCTTTTCTCTGTAACCCGTATTGCCTTGTAGGTTGGTGATTATTTTATGGCTTTTATGTAGTTGTGTCTGCTCCTGTGCCTGTGTGCACGCATACACACTACTACAAAATAAAAACTTCAAAGCTGTCACTGAATAATCTGTACTGACATCAGTGAACACTTCTTACTCATCTGAGGAGTCTCACTGACTTCAGAGGTGCTTTCTCCTGAGTAAGAGTTTGCCAGGGTTAGCAATAGTTACCAAGCTTGGCCCCATGGGATGGTGTTATTACTCACACACACAAAAAGTGTTGTTATTACCAAGCCAGGACCTGAAAAATGTGACATTGTTCATTTCGCTTCTGTTACTGGTGCTGGCAATCTGTTTAATGCCAAGCACACGGACTATCTACAACCTTGTAGGTACTCTTTGACTGTGCGTGATGATGTAGAATACTTTGTGTTTAGGACAGCGTGCTATGATGTGCTTCTCTTCCCTTGCCTCTTCTTCATCCTGGCGGGCTGGATTCTTCTTGGCTCTTCACAACCAACTGACATGAAGGTTTCAGAGGTCCTCTGTGTATACTGGAGATAACATGCATACTCTGTGAATGTATTTGTTTAAAGTACAGGTCAGTTGTTAAGAGAAAATGGTACATAACTTTTTAGGTAATGGAAATGCAATATTGTCATGATGATGACTTTAGAAACAGAGATTGTTTTCCCTAGTTCCTCAACTGTGACAGAAGACACCTAAGTATTGTTTAAAACCATACTTGCTTGCTAGAATAGCAGTAAGTGTATGCTACAGTTAATGCCAAAAGTAAGAATGCAATTTAATGCAGTGACTTAAGAATCTTGTAGTCATTCAGTATTTCTGCTTCTCCTATCTTGGTAAAGAGCAAAATAGTTCACTTTCTTTCTCCTTCCTTTCCTTTCCTTTCCTTCCTTTTACTTCCAGTTTTGTAGAGGTAGGTTGGTTTTAGTTATTTATGGTTTTGAGGTTATACATTAGCAAGCATCATATTATTAACCCTTGCAGTTCAGTGTTGTTGTTCTTTTGGTAATGTAAACATAGTGTATATGCCTATACATGTGGAAACAAAAGTCACAGATTGATTTTTAGAGTTGTAAAGGTGGATATGTGTTTTTGGCAAGAAGCAGAGTGTACCCTAAGGCTTTCTTACGTTGCCAGTTGGGATTTGAGCTTTTATACAAGTAAATTTTATTGTCTAGGTTAAAAACCAAATTCATTGGACCAAATTAATCTCTGGTTCATTTCCAGTGTTGGCAGAGTTTATCCAGGGACAAATGTAGCTGTTTGGTTAAACATTAAAAGATGCTTTCAATTTGGTATTTTTAAACTAATATTAGAGTGAGCTTGAAATTAAATAGGTTTTGAAGTTCTTGTATGGGGTTGCCATGCTGCCAGTAGTAAAATGGATGTAATTTTATTTATTTATTTAATCACCATACTTACCATGACTACAAAGCTTGTAATTTAACACTCGTCCTTGGTCTGGCAAGCTGATTCATGTAGGCAGATGCTAGTGGCCACTTGGAAACCTATTGAACTGAATGCAAAGATTTGCTCATGTGGGTCAGTCTATACAACCAGGGATTTAGTTTCAGAGGCAATTAACAATTCACTATTGCTTAATTTTAGAGCTCAAATAATTGCTTTTCTTATTCAAGGGAAGAAACACTGTTTCTCTTTGAAACATTCCTAACTAGAGTGTAAACTTAAGTAATTTACATTAAATGGCAGGAGAAAGTTTGCCTACTGCATGAAACCACTATATTTATGTATCAGCATAATCCATCTGTTGGTTTATGGCTTCAGAGTCCTCCTGGAAGTGTCACAAATCTGCAGTGTCCCTGAGTGCTAGATTTAGTACTTGATGCTCAGATGTAGTTTTCAGCTCTATAAAGTGCCTGAATCCTTACAGCTCCCCATGGGCTGTGTTTTTCAAGATGCTCAGGTGCTTGGTACCCTTCCCAAGTTGGATGTAATTTATACACTATCAAAGGGGTCTCGGGCAACCCAGACGATAGCATTGCAGTTATCCTAAGGGATGCTGTTATCTTCAAGATGACTTAAAAGCGTAGCTGGGTATATAACACAATGGCAAAGTGCAGGCTAGCCCTACACTGCTGTAGCTCAGGGGCTTCAGATTGTTTCTGCTGTGGGTGCAGAGTTGAGATCCAAAGGAGCAGACAGGAGGGTTTGTTCCTGTGGATTTTTCTAAAAGCAATAAGCAGAAGGTGAAAGAAGGTTTAGGAAAGCTGAAGTGCCATTTTGGATAAATGAAACAATTGAATAAATACACTGCTGACATTGGATAGGTGAGATCTTCCTGTCTCATTACTCCACATGCTCACATCGTGACAGAGCACCAGTTGAGCAGGAAAGTGTGTCTCCCCTCCCTGAGTTTTCATTCTGCACCCTCTGTATGGATGTCTTTTGGCCAAAAATTTCTCTCTGGCATCTCTTTAGGAAGCATGTCTTGACACTGCCTGCTTGCATATGTGTTTAGAAGGTGTCACTCCAGGTGTCACTGTGTAGAAGACCTTTCTCTGGTGTGTGGTTGGAGTACTCCAAAGTAAAGAAGTCAGTGAGAATTACTTGTTCTTCTTATAAAAGTAACCAACTCATCCTCCTGAAAACAACATACATGTTAGGAAATGATGTATCAACATTGAGTTTACCTGGAGAGAGGTGATTTGTTTTAATATTACAGGTTTGTTCTAGGAAGTTCCAGATGAAGCACAGCATTTTAGCAAGTTTAAAAAGTGTAGGCTAATCCAAAAGGAACTTCGAGGAAGTGCTCCCTGCAGCATCAGGTGCACGCATTTTACCCCAAACTTGCTACTTTTTTATAGGCAAGCAGTTTCACTTAGTTGTGTGGTGTCGGTGGGCATGTGCAAATAGTAAGCTGAGAAGCAAAACTGATTTATTCATTTACTCATTCCTGTTGTCAGTATCTGGAGACACGTATTGACATGAATCTTCCCTACTATGTGAAAGGGGAAAAACTTTCAGGTTTGAAAATAAAGTTCAAACTCCATGGGTATCTTTAGAGATCAAAAAATAGATCCCTTTCTCAGCCAGAAATTGAAGTGTGGGTTTTGTTTTGTTCTTTGTTTAAGCACAATGGTATATGCATTTGGGCATGGAGATGGTACTTTACTGTGACTGTTGGTGGAGAGGTCCTGGGCTGGATCAGTTCCTCAGAGTGCTGTACCCCCTGCTATGAAATAGCTGAGTCATTATTAAGAGAGGTGTGGGTTTTGTTTTGTTTTCCTTTTTTTTTTTAATCATGTACATTGTTTCATTTTTGGTTGTGACACTGACACCTGTGAAGACCAGCTCTGCTGGAAGACGTCATTAACATAGTAGATGTCCTGTGCAGCTTTGCAAAGGTGAGGGGAAGGGATTTGCCTGGGATGTAGCAATTGGCAAGTATGCTAAAATGTGGTAAAGGCCAAGTTGATGCAATTACCAGGATGCAGTGAAATTTGGTCCTGTGCTTAGTTACTCTTGCTGTGGTTATTGAGGCATCCTGTAGTGTTGCAGGCATCTGCATGTTTGAGCTAGGTCATGCTGATTTAATAATCTTGAGAGGTTTTACAGCGTAACAAAGAGAGTTTGGATTCTTCTTCAGATTAACAAGATCTGTCTCTTAAAGCAGAGGATTAAGATGTAATTTTTCTATATTTATATAACAATCACTTGTAGTGGTGTATGGTAGGTGGCTTATATAAACTTTTCTTTAGGATTGTTTCTCTTTCATTTTTAAAAGGTATTAGGTGGCTGAGAATTTGATTTTTTTTTTTATAAAATCTGAAGATAAGATCAATCTATTTTTTTCCTCTGTGCATAGGATATAACCATTGCAGTGGTGCAAACTGAAATGAAAGCATCATTTGTTTTGTGCTGATCCAGCAACATGGAAAGTTGTGCCTGTGCTGGAGTGCCTCTTGCTTTGTGGGTCACTCATCTACCCTTTCAAGCTCAGTGGGTCAGGCTTCTTGAACAACCTAAACCAATGATAAAAAGAGCCTCTGCCCCGTATGGCATGGTGACTTCATTTGTTGCAGCAGTCATGCAGCGGAGGGCAGAGCCCTAGTGAAAGGGAGAGGTGGAGATGTTGTAGCTGTGAGGAGGCAGGGGAGGGCAGGAATATGGCATGGAGGTGGTGGCTCACCTCCACTGGAAGCATTGAGACATTTTTATTTGAGTTGGGGAGTGCTTTGAAGTCCTCTGTTGGGAAGACTGCCTCCTCACCCACCATCTTTGCTTTCAGGTGGGTAGATTTTTCTACCTACACTTTACCTTAAGTGGAGGTTTAGCTGACATGCTTTACAAGAAGAAAATGTTTCCTGTGGCAAACAGAAATTGCATACAGAAACCCATGTTTGATTTCTCAATTCAGTCTCTGTTTTTTCAGAAAAACAGGTTTGATGCACTGGTTCTACTTGTAAAATTGCAAAGGAAAAGATTCAAATTGTGCTGTTCAAGATCATGTAAAATAATTAACTAATCATCTCATCCAGTAGAGAAGACTTAAGGGAGTTAGGAGTTGGAAAGGAAGAGGAGACAAAGTTACCTACCCAGTTAAAAATAGTGCTGTAATGTTAAGGACCCTTTAACGTTTTTATGCCAAAACTCAGACAGGAATTTAATTTTAACTGTTGATTGATGTGATCATTGCCCCTGTTGCAGCATCTGACTAACTGTGAGGAAATACCTGAGTATCTCCTGATGGCTGATGTCTTGGTGATCTCATGCAGTGATGTAGCTGGTTTTTTCCCATTGGAGCACAAATGCACACAGCTGCCTGTGCTTTCCTCCATCCACAGGAGGAGAGGAGCGAGCGCTGGGCTTTATCTCTGTGTTGCCACCTATCCTTCGTTAAAACTGTTATTGGATGTCAAACAGTACTTAGTCTTCACTTACAAGTGTAGGCAGCCCTACCTACCTGGGGCTTGTAAAAATTGCTACCCCAGTGGGTTTTAATAGGTTCCCTTCTTCTGTTTCAGTTCTTTCTTCAGCATTTGGAACTTACCTTTTTTTGAATTTTGAGATTGAAATTTTAGTTGCTAAATAAAACTTCATTTATTTGTATAAATTATGACTGAAGCGGCATCAGCTCCATGTTTCTTACTGTTCTGGCTATGCCTGCTGGGAAACTTCTAAAGAAATACATGGAGCTGTCAAGGATGTAAAAGCAAGAGAATCTTGTTCTTGAAGAGAAGAGACTTGGATGGCTGATGAAATTGCAGCCTTTGGGTGCTGCAGAGAAGTAAATTGAAGTCATTATGACATTATGGCAGAGAGTGCCTGATCTGCCAAACTGTCAGTGTTTGATGGACGTGGTATCTACTGACATGATGTTGCACAAGCGCCAGCCAGTTTCTCTTTCTGTCAGCGCAGTGTTGATACTGCCAAGTGTCTGTTACTCCCTCGAACTATTGCACGTGTAAAAAGGGAAAAAAAAAAGCTGCTGATCAATACTATAAATGGGCAATTTATGTTTGGTGATTATCAATGTGTATTGATTTTTCTTTCAGTTATGTAGGAAAGCAGTGATTGAGAGGGCTGAAGTATTGGTAACGGATAATTTTTCTAAATTGAAACATAAACATCTGCAGCACTTAATAACTTGCAAGTCATAAATAGTTTCTTGACAGCTTTCCAGCATCAGTTTTGTTTGGAAGCTGACTCACTAACACTCTAAAACTGAGAAGAAGAAAAACCAGTGGAAGTATCAGGAAGTGACTTTTCATGAGGAAAAAAAAAAGTTTGTTCTGCATTTTTTGTTTGTTTATTTAACATAGGACAAAGTGAGCATCCCAAGGAAGTGATTTTACCACCCCACTTAGTCATAACTAGGTGTCTCCAAAATGAGTCTGGAAGCAGGTTCTTGAATTGGAGATGCAGCAGAAACAAAAGCAAAAGTTGAAAGAGCAAGTGCTGACGTTATGCAAGATAGCAGATAAGAAATGTTTCAGTAATGGTTACAAGCATTCATACAAGGGGAAGAAAACCCCAAATTCTCACTTAACAGTACTGATTCTACATTTGAAAAATGAGCTGCAGCTTACTGCATTCTGCTACCTGCAGAGGTACGACAGGGAGGGTTTTGCTGTGTGCTTAGACAAGAAAGTAATACAGGAAGGATTAAAGGACTTTTCAGGTGAAGTCATCCTCTATTTAATGCTTATTGAGAAAGCCCTGACATCTTATAGTGTTGGCTGAATGTATTTTGGAGGGTTAAGGATGGTTCTGCCACTGAATTAATGATTGTTAAAAAGGAGATCAAACCTCCAGTCTTGTACTGGCATCCTCTCATACAATTCTTTCAGAGGGAGTGTGCTTTCTATTTTACTGTGTCATAATTTCTGGGGCTTTGGTTTTGTTTTGGTGTTTTTTGGTTTTTTTTTGTTTTGTTTTGTGTGTGTGTGATAGTTTATCATCTCTAAAACAATGTGCAAAGTAGTTATAGCGAGAAAAAAAAGGTAAAATCTGCATGACCTAATTATAGATCTCTAAATTTGCACTCCTGTGTCCTGGTATTAAGTATTCCCTTACTCAGAAGAGCTGAGTACTTAGAAATCCCATTGCAGTCAATGGGAATTGCAGTAATAAGCACTTTGAAAAGCAGAGCTGTCCTTGTTAAGCACTTAAATGTGGTAGTTTATAGAGATACCTGAGACTTGAAAAGTGCTTGCTAAAGTAGTAACCTAGTTAGTATCTCCAGAGCCAATGAACTCTTTGAAAAATACTTGTGCGTCATTTGGGAAATTTCATTTGGGAAATTTCATTTGGGTTTAATTTTACAGAATTTTAAATATTGTGGGCTTTTTTCCTGGAGGAGATGAGTAGAATTTGATCAAGTATTTTAAGTGCTACCTATTTGGAACAAATGTTGAAGTTTCACACTGAAATTTCTCATTTCATTTTTTGTTAAATCTACTGTGATGTGATTCTACTCACACTTAATAGGTATAAGGAGCCTTGAAAATATGAGTAGCCCCACTGGACTTAATAAGATTATTTGTGTGTGTTTGAAGTTACTCAGTTGCATATGTGCAGAATTTGGGCTTTTGTGAAGTTTCAGTCAATGACTTAAGTTTCTTTCTATTCTGTTCTTAATAACTTACTTTTTTTAATATGTCTGAAGAGCTTCTATTTACAGAACAACCCACTCTGCATTCAGTTTCAGAAAGGAAAATAATTTTAGGTCAGCTTTTATTCCTGTAGAAGGAGAACAGGTAATGTGGAAATAGAACGGATTTTGGCTTTATGCATGTTTCATGAGTGATACAATGGATTCATTCATAAATCTTTAGTAAGATGTATTTTGATACTTCTCCTTTCATTGTAAGATGTAAGTGCAAGTTTTCCTGGAGAATAACAACACAAAAGCCGTAGTTTAGACTTACAATTATGAAATGCTGGCTTTACCATTAAGAGCAGCTTAATGGTTTTACGTGGAACAAGGAGACAGATGAAGCTTTCTGTAATGCAGGCTACTTCAGGACACTATAATTTATGTGCATCAGATATTTTTATTCAGAAAATATACAACAAAATGTGGCAATACTAAGACTACATTTTTTAGGAAAGTATATTTATGAAATAGCAGTTCTAAATACATCCTGTAATACAGTTTGGACAAGCTGTGAGGCTCGGAACATCATAGATTTCCTTAGACAACATAAAATACATCTTGTTATTAAATTTTAAACAGCATTCACTATGTGTCCTTTTAAATAGTCATTCTGGGTAGTACCTGGAAGTTTAATGGTTGCAGGAGCTTCTTGGCTTGCTCTGCAGAAAAAATAGGGCATTTTCAAAGTAGCAATTAAAGCATACTAAACCACCATGCACTGAAGGGTAGACCAAGAAGTACTTCCTTCAAAAACTCGCTCTGTAATCTCTTTTCTTCACCCCTTCCTCTTTTAGACCTTCTTTTTATTATTTTTCCTTTCCTTCCCTACGCAAGACAGTTTTTAAATTTATTTTTTTTTCCCTTTCTGGCTATACATTCTTGAGTGCTTACCACTAAATTATCTGATTAACCCTTATGGAAGAAAGCAAGTGAGGAAATTTGCAAAAAGCACAGCTGAAGTTTTCAAAGGAATCTCCCAGATAAGATGTCTAAGTCTCTTTGGCTTTGAAAATTCCTATTTACACCCTCTCTTTGTGTGTTTAACTGCTGTGCATCTGTTCATTGTGTGTATAAAATTTACTATATTGCAAAACTGGCTTAATGTGTTTTTCATGTTAATGTAGGCGTTGAGGAAAGGTTGCTTTGGGCTCAGGTTGTTTTACCAGTATTCTACACTGAACTTGTATTCAAAACCAATACTACCTGTAAAAGTTTGCAGAGCTGGAGCGATGCTTGAGTGAAAAGAGATGTCTTCAAGTGGCTGACTGCAAGAAAGAGGTGACCTCTCAAAGGCATTTCATCTGTGGAACTCACTGCACCAAGATATTATCAGAGTAAAACATTAATGCTCAGGCTAACTAATGGAGAGGTTATGACTTATGGCTTGTGGTGTAAAAGAGCTGTTCAGAGCTTGAAGTCAAAAAAACTTTTTGAACACAGATGCTATTGCCTACTTCAGAATTACTGTACACCTTCTGAAGTTGGGGGCATTGGTCTCACCTCTTACAGCTCTCCTTGAGAAAAACTGGTGTTGCTTGTTTTAGAAAAAGTGGGTTGTTTTTGGTTTTTGTTGTTTTTTCCTTTTTCTCCTATGAATCACTGCTATAGTCATACAGCTTTTAAGGAAATGTCCTCACAGTTGTGCATGCTCTGTTATCTTTGTACCAGTAGTCATGAAATGAATTTATACTCAGGTGAACAGTGTGCATCATCAAATGACTTTTTACTCAAATAAAATGGATTTTTAAAAATTTAGTGCAGCAGCTAAGCTCTAGGTTGGCCAAAGTAAAGCCACTGATGTCATGGTGATGTCGCTGAAACTACACTAGCTTGTATGGCAATGAGTGATGACTTGGTGGCACTTGCATTTGATTATCTTTGGAATGTTTTTGAACAAGAGAATCCATTTTGTATTAGAGACAAACACTGTAGTATTAGGAGAGCAACATGCTACTTTGCTCTACAAATTACATCTCGTGTTTCATTGAGGAATAGCTGTGTTAAATCAACCACTGCTTGCAGATCTTCAGCAGCAAGACCAAATCTGATGCTTTTTTTTTTAACATTGGTGTGTTTTGTTGCGTATGTGTGTGGTGGTGTTTTTTTGGGTTTGGTGGGGTTTTTTTTTTCCTTCTTTTTTCCACACTGAAACAGGCAGAATCAGGCACACTGGCTTCATATTGCTTTTCCATTCATGGAAAAGATAAATTCAGAACTATCAAGCCAGTTTCCTGTTTAAATTGCTGAGTTTTTTGTTGCATAGAACTGGAATTCATACGAAGCAAGAACCAACTATTTCATGCTGACCTTGACACATGTTAGCTTTTCTTGGCCAGCTGAAAAAATGCTAGAACAAAATTAATGGCAAGACACTAAGAATAATTAAAACCTTGCATGTAGTTTCTCAGTTGTTGGTTGCATTTCTTTAGATTTAGTGATTCAAATAATTAAAAATAATTGTAAGACTCTCAGGAAATCTTGCTGTGGCTGCTAGAATTGATCAGTGAAGAACTGTGATTTTGTTCACGTTTAATGACCGATATTTGATCATTGTGGAGACTCTCCCTGGGAGGATTTTATTGTGTCAAATGAATGGGACCAACTTTTGGCTTCAGCCTTTGTTCTGTAAGGTACTTTAAATGAGGAGCGGCTTCAGTGCTTGGCAGCTGCATTTCTTCCTTTAGGGCTTTCACCAGTAGAGAACAGGAACAATAACATGGAGATAACTTAATTATAAAATGCATAGATGTTGTTTCACTTATTTGCTCAATAGACTAGAGACATGGGAATATGAACCAGTGAAGCAATAAGCATTCCTCTAATAAAGAATCATTTACAAATGAAATGGCTTTTAAATTTGGTATTTCTGTACTGTGCTGAAGATATGCTGTGGTTTTATGCCTTGGAGATTAGTATGTGTATGTCGAAGGGCTATTGGGGTAGTTTAAATATTTTTGGGTTGCAAATCCTTGTAAGGAGATGTAAGGTGATACAAGCTGTTCCTTCAGTTGCGCCTTCCAGTTATTTAATGTATACGGAAACATAATTCACTTCAGCTTTGCAAAAAATATCAATCTAATAATATTGCTATAAAGTGTCTTTCCTCAGTGCCCCGTGCTGTGCAGTTAAAACTAAGCTGGGCTATAAATTGTTGTTTTTGCCATACAAGTAGTTATGATGTAGTATCTCACAGCCTAGCAACGGCTCCGGATCGGCATAGCTCAGTGCCTTAATGAGCTGCTGCTGCACAGGCGTGGCAGCAAAGGGTACAAACTTGCCAGCAGATCCCCGAATTTGCATGTGTTGTTTTCACTTAGACTGTTAATGTAGATGACAAACGTTATTAATGGAGGGTAATTAAAGTGAGCATCTATAACTTTCTGACATCTCTGCAGTTTGTTTTATTTTAGGTTGCAGGAAGCATTATGAACTCTGAAAAAGCTGTAAAGAGAGGTTAATAGAAGTTACTGAAAACAATCTGAGATTTAAATAGGAAAGCCTTCAATATTATTGCTTTCTCATATTCAGATTACATACATTTATGATTTCTAAATTACTTTCATATGTAGATTCATGTAGATTCTGGGTTAGGAGAAATACTTTAAAATTACTGTTGGGATGAATGTTGATAATAGATGACTCCAACTCTTTTTAATGGTTTAAAGTTATTATTCACTTAAATCAAACCTTGTTGCACTGATACACATCTGGTCATTACTTTCTTTTGGCACGATCTCCCTAGAAGTTTGCCTTCATTAACAGCTACCAAGTGACTCTTAGAAAATAATTAAAATTATATTTGGTGGTATTTGTAATATGATGGCTGCATTGTTGCTGGAAAGTAAAATCAAATGCTCGTTAGCCACAGGACCTCTACAGATGAATTTCACTGTTTCAAACAGAGAAACTACTGGTCATACTAGTGAAGGCTGGTGCATGTGCGAACACACACTGATAATATCCTATCTTTCCTTGTAGTATGCTGTTTACTTAAGAAATCTAATGGTGTTTGGATATGGAAGGCCCTTTAAATCTTACAGCATCTTTTAAAATGTCACTTCTTAGGAAAACAAAATCCTTATGATTAATTACGTATGTTTTTTTCCTTGGTTTCTGTTCCTCCCCTTTGGGTGCAAGACTCATGGCTTGAGCTGGTTGCTCATCCATTTGTTGGAGGTGCAAGGAGGATGTCTCTGAAGCTCCTTGTAGGCAGCTGCAGGAGCACCTGGTTTGCTGTAAGGAAGGTGTCTGTTTCTTGCAGCCTATGTGGTAGGAAGCTGTGACACAGAAGTAGAGCAGGTAGCAGAGTGGGAGGAGGTATGTGTGTGTATTTAGAGATGCTTTTTTTTTTATGTCCCAGGGAACCAGCATTATTTGCCTTCCCAGCTTGAAAGTTGTGTTGTCAGCTTTTCTGGAGACTGTTGACCCCTTGCATATGTTCATAAAAAGGCAGGGAAGGGAGTCAGCTCTACTTTGGCACGGCGTGTTCTCACTGCTCTGCCAGAGATGCTGGCTGGGTGCTGCAGCACTGGCCGTTCTGCAACTCGCTGTAGAAGATAAGGCTTGTCCTGAAATTCTGTGGTCATATAAAAGTGACTCCCTTCAAGTGGAGGTAGCTGGGCTGTAAGGTCTGAATGCAGGGAGGCCTTCAGCCTTTTCTTCTACAGCAGCAGATGGCTTGAGATTAGTTATTAATAGTCATGGGAACATAAGAGGGTCTGAACTGGGTCAGGCTGAAGGTTTGTGTGCTCTGGTATCCTCCTTCTGACAATGCACAGTTGTAGCTGCTTTTGGAAGGAGCATGAGAAGTGGGACAAGTCTTTGGTGGTAACTCCTCCTGGGATGCTCTCCCAGTTTGACCAGTTTGCAGCTCAGTGACTTCCTAAGCTAGATGTCATGTTTTTTTGGTTTTTTAGCCCTCAATAGACTTTCTTTCATGAGTTTGTCCATTTGGAAATGTTAATCTTTATTTGAATCTGTTAGGTGGTGGTGAGATGCTAGGCAAATTGGGAGCTTGCTTAGAATTTTGGATGCCTTGATTTCCAGCTGGTCTGCACCTTTGTAGGCTCAGGCAGGCTTGAAAAGAAGTCTTGCACTTTCCTGGTATGAAAGGAAGTAATTCTGAATGTGTGAGGGGGATGAAATGGGAGCCTCATGCTTGAAAACTGAAGGGGGGGCATCTCATTTCTTGTGTGGGTGTAAGTGTACAGTCACTCCAGCAAAGTTGTTGCAGTAAGCTGGGATGGACAACCTGTCTGGCTCAGGTTAGAATTTGGCTCAGTTAGTAACTGAAAAAGCCTTGAACATGCCTAAACCTCCTGTGAGCTGGCAATTTCTCTCCTAGTGCTGAGGTGAGAGGTCCTCATGGATAAAACAGCTATATAAAACTGCTGTAATGAGCAGCAGTAAAGAGCAGTTGCCTTGTGCAAGGGGTGACATATTGATTGCCCCATGGCAGGGGGTCCCATGGTGGCCAAACACTACTTCAGAGGCTGGACCAACTGCACTTGGTCCACTCATCTGGAAAGGTAGCATGAGGAAGTATCTAGGTAGTGACATGAGAATGCCTTTTGGTTTGAGGGTGATAATATTTTAGAGAGTAATATGGTGAAATACAGATACTGATCTGGGCCTTTATTTTCCAATATCATTGGTGTGTCTCAGAGGGTTGGCCTGTTGACTTCTCTTTTAGAGGATACCTAATAACTGGGGTCAGAATAACCCAATCCTTTCCTCTTACTGGTTTTGGTGTTAGCAGATGCTGCAGCTGCCTGTGGTTGTACCCAGGACAGACCCAGTAAGCAAATGACAAACCCAGTAAGATGCAGTGGGGTTTGTCTGCTCGCTTGGAGCTTTTTTGCCTCGCAATAGTATTACCACCATCTATTTTACTTATATTCAGGGTTATGGATTACTAGAAGCATTCTGGCAGAAGATCAAGGTATTTTTAGTACCATTCAAGATTTTGCAATGTTTGTGCTGCGTTTGTGCCACAGGGCACCTGGCAGATATAACAAAGGACTTGTGTCCTACATGAGAAGTAGTTGGGCCAAGGAGTATATGATACTGGATTTTTGTCATTGGATACTCTGATTTTTTTTTAATTTTTTTTTAATGGTTATAGAGGCTCATCAAATTAAGATAGTTTTTAACACTTTTATTTTCAGCATTCTTAATTTTGTTAAGTCTAGTAGAAAGCATTAAGGAAAATACTTAAAAACCTAGATCTGAAATGTTATATACCTATTGTTTTCCAAACAAAGTGAAACAGGTGGGGTTTTTTTCTTATTTTTTTTTTTATTACATACATAAATCCTGTAGAGTAAGTGGTATCCATGCTTACTTTGTACATGAGTATGTGGAGGGGTTATTCTGTCCCCTGGCAATAGATGTTTATTGATAAGCTGCTGTAGCCTTCTGAGGAGTGTTTTATAGAGGAAGAGGAGGAGGAAAGGAATACTATATCTATTTGATTTAGTTATGGTGTTCCCACTTCTTATGATTTTGTCAGTGGGGAAGTTAGGGATCATTTCCCAAAAGCTTCATTTTGTGCAGTCCAGTGGTTGCAAAACAGAAGATGTAAGCCTTGGAAAACAGAAAATTCCTTGGCTTTGTGGTTGTTAGAAGAAGTCTGAGACATGACTGAGTGTACTATAAAAGCTCAAAAGGCAAATAAGAGAATCCACAGCTAAGTTATGTGCAAAATCCTCTCCTAAGTCTTTGGATGTACTATGATATTTGAGTTCTTGACCCATGAGGTTTAGTGTTCTGAGTTGACAGTACTGTAATCATCATTTTTTTTGTGCTTTTTGTGCAAGTTTTAATCATACATGGTTTTTCATAGTATTTTTAAAGTAACACCTTGAGGTTTTTATGTTAATTTAATTAATCATGTAGGAAGTCCAAGAGGTACTGGTAAGCCTATCAGTAGAGAAGTGGAATAGAATGAGGAGTGATACTTAGCATTTAATAGTAAAGCGGTATTGCAGGAATTGTGATGTTGAAAGGAGTTGTCCTACTTGATTACAAGCCTGATAGGTGCTTTTATGAAAAAGTGTCCTTATGTTTAGACTATATATTATAGATAGGGTGCTGTACTTGTGACCCCATACACAGTAGTAATAATACTACGTGTGTATTTTTTCAAGAATGTGTTTTTTGCTGTTAGTCAAGTTGTGAGACTGAGGTGTTTGTTGCTGGTTTTTTTATATATATATATACATGGCAAGTTTTTTCTTGTAAGGAAATCTTCTCTTCAGATTATAAACAGTGACTTTGATAAATGCAGCCATTACCTAAGGAAGTAAATACGGGTGTGCTTATCTAAACCTGTTTTAAAAAAACTGAAATCCCAAATCCTCTAAAGTATTAGCAGACATTGTAGCTGACTGTTGTAAACCTGCCAAAGTTAGATTCCACCTGCCTAAAAACGTGCTTTTAGTCAGGCATTTTTGATTAGTTTTGCTTGCTATTTCTACTGAAATAAAAACCTCCCTAGCAGAGATTTTATTTGTACGTTCTGTGTTTTAGTGCTGCATGTTGGAGTAGCCATGTACTACTAAAGATAACATACAGTTTTATATGGTTTATTTTGATAGTAAGAAGTGTCAAGTAACTGTAGCGTGAGCAGTCATGTATATACAGAGCAAGTATAATACTGTGCTGTTACATCATGATTATTTAGCACTTTCTACAGTGTAAAAGTATATTAACTAGGGAGTAGGTGAGTAATAAATGAGTGAGATTCAGGCAAGTGAAAACGATAAAAATGTGCAATGAAAAACAGGAGAATAGTCTTTATGTATATGGCTGAGACAAATGGCTTTTGTGTGTTAGGAATAGCATCATGAAACATCCCATAATGAACCAGCCATGCTGTAATCCATGCTTATTTGTTGTATAACAGGTTTAAGGACTTAGCAGTGTGACTCAAATTCTGTTCTCAGAGTTAAAGAGTCACTGTTAACATTTTGCTTCCCTGGTGGAAAATCTACTTGCTTCAGCATCACCCTGAAGAGTAAAGGAGTATATTTGTATCTGCAGAATGGTAAAATGTGGGGTATAAAGCAGCATGCATGTGCTAGAGGAAAGTGAGTTTGGAAAGCTTTTAAATCAGACTTACAGTCCCAGATATAGAAAGAATCTAACCCCCATAGGAATACCTCACTTAAGGGACACTCCCCACTGGGGATCATATACTTTAATTTGATGTATCACATAGTCCACTTTTTTTCCAGTTACTTGTGAATTGAAGAAATGGAGAGAGATGTGTTTCCTTTGGTGGCATGTGACACTTGAAATTTATTTGTTGTTATGCCTCTTGCTTATTGTTATTAATTTGCTGTAAATGGATAAAACTGGGTGGAAACCACTTTTGGAAAGGCAGAGAGATGAGGTAAGTGGTGTGATTTATACTCTGTTCATTTCTCTACTATCTGATGGTCCTTTTGGTTTACTACAAGATGAACTCTGGGTGGGCAGAAAAGGAGATGTTTACTTTTTGGGGCTTGTGGGAAAGAATCTGTTTCTCAACTTTTGGCTGTGCCTCTGATGAAAAGAAGGACTTTGACTCTTTGAAAAGGTGAAGCTTGACTTTATGATGGTAATTTGCTCTTAGAAATTATTTGAAGTTGGAACATTTGGCACTGTGTAAAAGTCTATAAAAGATCTCAAGTCCCTGCCTTGAGGAATATACATACCAGATAGAACATAGCAATAGGTACTACACATATTATGTATTAGGTGAAAAAAACCCAACAGAACTGAGTGACAGATTTAATTTTGGAAAATAATTTTGAGTCATTTGTGAAAAATAAACTTTTAAGAATGAATAAAAAAAGAATGAAAAAACCAGTTCTAAATGCAGTGTCGAAACACAAGGTTGCAAATGGGAAACCAACACAAAAGATGCATTAGGGAGAGTGAATCACTGCCCACACAAAAGAGAGTAGGGTGTAACTGTGGAGGTCCTTGATGGAGAAGAATGGGACTTGAATCTAACATGCAAGGCATTTGACCTGGATGTTGGCATCCTTTGATTTTTCGGAAGGGACTAAGCTATTAGCAGCAGTGACTTAAATAGACCAGAGGGAAACAAGTTATGAGCTTTGAGGCCAGAGATGACTGTAGTAACTGAAGATAGAAAAGCCTGAAGAATGAGATAAAAAGCCTGAAGAATGGACATCTTCTGTGGAAGAGGACAGAACAGGCAAGGAGGAGGCACTTGAGCTCATGCTGAAATGTTCTGGCAAACAAGAAGCCAGTGAGCAGGGACTGAAACTATACAAGTGAGGGAGAACTCAAGTGAAGAATTAGTCATGAAGGGCCCAAACAGGTTTGAGAGAGAGAAGTGAAGGTGGAAGAAGCAGAAGCATTGGGGAGAACTGAGGAAGCAGGATGGAAGAGCGAGCAGACAGAAAGGGGAGGTGGGGGGGGAAATAAGTGGCCTTTAAACTGTGTCAGCGGGATGACGATAGCCAGGGAAAGGGATTGCGTGCCTGGCAGCTGCCTGCAGGTGATCCAGAAGGGATCTGACAGGCTGGCTGTGTGTGTGGATAGCTGGGGCTGGGAGGCATGGTGATGACGGAGGTGGGGTGGAGCCAGGTAGGAGGAGAGTGGAAGTAAGCAGGTCAGTGCTGCAGGAGTGGTGTGGTCACGAGTGGGATGGACAGGGATGTGGGCTGCAGTTGAAGATGAAGTGGTTTGTCTATAGTAATGGCAGTGTGTTGAGCAGTCTGTCACGAGCAGCGTGTGAGAGGGGAGGGTGTTGGTGAGTATCTGTGGTGCATAAACACATTTCTTTGAAAGGAGAAATCAAGTCTAGCTATAGTATTTGGTGATGCAAACAGATTTATGTTCTTAATGTGTGTAATTCATGCTTGTCTTACCAGTTGATAGATTTGTCTTGTGAGTTGTAGTGTATGGAAAAATAAACAAAGCAGCAACAGCCTGTGCAGCAGACCTTTCTTCCTTGCAGGCTTGTTTGCTTGCTGTCCTATGAGTGATAATTTAAAGGGTTTTATTTGGGTTTGTTTCTAAGTAGTTGCTCGGCATTTGTGTGCTGAGGGTGTACAAGAGTTTTTAAGTAGGGGGTAAGTTTTTTTCCTTTGCTTTTAATCTACAGTTAGCTCTAGATTCCTGTTCCCAAGGCTGGCAGTGAGCTCAGGAATGGTTTTGGGGATGGATGTCCATCCAGGCTCTCTTTTTCATGGAGGATGTAACAAAGAATTATTTTTTCACTTCTGTAAATTTCTGTCTGCCTTTGAATTTCTGGGGAAATGATTCGTACACACTGTAGGTGAGGCATTGGCCCAAAGATTCAAAGTCTCTGATTAAATGACAAGAGGAGGGGAAGTACATGTGCCTGTTTATGTAAGGAAGGTGGAGAACCTGAAGCATTGTGCTGTAATGAGAGCTAAGTTAACAGGGTTGTTAAAATGTGCCTTCAAATCATATTTATAGGCAGTGAATGGAATCTCTTTGTCTCTTTGGATGATACATTACAGTGATGTTCCACAGAGATAGTTCAGCACTTCATATCAAAATAAGCTGGACCAGCTGATGGCTGAGAGATTTGATTTTTGGATTTGGATTCTCTTTTTTTTGCTGGAAGCTTTGAAACCCAGGAAAAGTAATCTTGTGCGTTGTATTCACTTGATATACAAAACTACTGCTTTCTTGCCTTTGTATTTAAAAACGGCAAATAAAAAGAGAAGAAAAGAAGTTACCCTGCTGTGTAAGTCAATTGGTGCTTTATGGTAATGCCACTTTTGTTGTACTGGCCATACCTGTTTGCTCTTCTATGCTGCCAGCAATCCGCCAGTGCAAGATTAATTTATCACAAAGCTGGAGGTAGCTTTTAATGATGAGAACTACAGAAAACTGTAAAATGAGTTAATGGGGTAATGAAGGAACAGCAGACATCTTTTTGTCTTTAAAACCGCTGGTGAGCTTAGAAAAGTGTGGTAAGTTCTTTAAACTACTAGCAGTGATCTGTCTTAATACTAAGTGTAAGATAAGCTTATTATCACAAATTATGCTTGTGGATGAAGTGATCTTCAGGGCTTCTATGTACCTTAGGAAAAAGAAGGTGAAATGAAGGTATATCTGAGACAATGGCTATCCACAGATTGGGCTTCAGCACTGTCCCCTCCCTGTTTGGGGCTAGTGTCACTGAGCCAAAACTATGTGCAGTTGAAGCAATGCAGTGGGTCCTGAGTTTCAGCTAGTGCAAAGCAAGCTTTAGCTTGGTTGGTGTGGGGATCTCTGAAGTGCAGAGCATCCTTGCTCAGGCCTGGGCATAGTCTGCATGCTTGACATTCAGAAATGTTGCAGAGAATGGAAAAACTGTGATTGAAAGTCTTAATTACCTGCTTAAGTTCTTAAACGTTTAAGAAAGCTTCCTAAAATAGAGCTTGTCCGTGCTGTTTTGTGCTTTGCAAGAGCTTACAGTGGAATATTTATATAAATATATATGTGTATAGATATGTAAGTAACCCAACAACTGAAAATAAGGTTTTGGTGGTGCATGTTTCATGTGTTTTGTGTTGATTCTCAGTGCTGAACAGTGCTATCTCAGAAGGTAATATTTAACATAATGCTTTTATGACTTATTACATATGATTATCCTTGCTTGTATTTCAGGGCACAGTTTCTCTCCCTTTTCCCCTCTGCTTTTCTCTTGCCCTCTCTCTCCTTTTCCTTTTTTACCTCCCACTCCCCCCCCTTTTTTTAATGCAATCTTTTAACTCTCTTAAAAAGGAATTTCAAAGAGAGATAAGGAAATATAGACCAAAAGCTTATTTCAGTGCTTTACAATTCCTTTATAATTTTGGGTGAGGGAGAAAGTAAGCAAACAATTTGCTGGTGTTACTTCAGAAATATTTTTTTATTACAGTAAGGCTTTAAAAGTTAATCAAACAACAATGCTGCAATTCTGAACCTGTTAACAGGTTAATGCTTGGCAATGCTTATATTTATAAGGTAATGATTTTACTGTAGCAATTTGAGCAGTAGGATATATTAGGTATAAGAGAAACGAATTTATTACCTTGAATGTCTCAATTCTCCACACAGCTTATTTCTCAGCAATGTACCGTAGAAATAATCTTTACCTTCCATTGACCTGCTGAACACATGGCTGTAACTAGTAAATTTGCTTGGTGTTACACATACAGCTTTTTGTATCTGAGGTCTACTATGGGCCATAGTGTTAAAGCACTGTATGAATGTACTAAAGCATTGAAGTTTCTTCGTCAGTGGTGTAATTGTTAGTTGTGACAGGAGGAATTTGGGCACTTATAACAACATTGCTTCCTTTAACTTCTGCTGGGGTAGGAAATCAACAATTCAAAATGTTTACTTTTAATTATGCTCATGTTTTTCTTGCATTCAGGTCTTGATTTACACAGCACAAAGGCATTCCGGTTTTAGCTGGCAGTATAGCTTCTCATTTGATACCAATTGATCTCATGGCACTGTGTGAAGTTACGGCAGCTGAGGATGTGGTTTGTGTGTAGCTTGCATTGATGGGGCAGATGAAAGAGGCAGGAAGAAGGGGTGGGTGTATATCTGCACGATGGACTGTGCTCCACTATTTTATACCAGCTGATGATCCAGTCCTTATTCTTCTGCGGATAATTTAAAAATAATAAAACTAAGTATTTCCTTGTCATGACACTGCAAATGAACACATACAATTTTTTCCCCATTTTAAGATGCAAACTGAGCAGAACATAACAGAGGATATTAGCAGGAAAATATGCTTCCCATACAATTTGAAATCGTCCCCCATGCTGCAGATTTAAAATGGCCATGTTACAACTCTGTAAATTGGTTTGCAGTGGAAACCCTAACAAGATCATTAAATATAAAAGCACTGTTGTATGCTGGGAAAATACTGTGCTCCCCATGTATGTGTGCATCTCCATAGACATGCATGAATAGACAGCATCAATGCCATCGATTTGAATAAGGAGGTAATATACAGTATTGAGGTGACTTTGTTTGTATTTGTAACTGAGTTATTTTTTGGCTTGATACTATCAGAATTGTGGATGTTTCTTCCACTTCTAATTTTTAGTACTTGAGAATACCAAGACACTAAAGTAGCTCACTTGGTAGGTGTAGCCAAATAGGAAAACATCATTGTTAAATTGAAATGGAGGGCTTTTTTTGTTTATCCTTTAAAGATTTTTTTGAACCTAAGATGATGCCTATATTTTGAATTAGCGATACTATCACCGCATGTCAAAATAAGAGCTTTTGACTTTCCAACATGTATCACTAATAACCCTAGGAAAAAAAAAAATCACATCTGCACTAGTGCAGTTCTTGGCTTTTCTAGGGCTGATCAATAATCACATTGTGTATTCATTCCCCCTAGCCCCCACTCCAGGAGGTCAACTTTAACTACTCGTCTTTTTATTTCAGAAAAAGGACATAGACTGCATTATGCATTAATAATATCAGTCTCAGTGTTTCCTTTGGATTTAATTTACTGTTACCCATAAAAAAATTAGTTAACTTTTTTACCGTCTTTTTTTTTTTTTCCTAATTCAAGTACTATATCTCATTTTTCAGGAGAGCTTCTCTCCTTTTCTACCTTCAGTGCTGTGTTGAGAGGTCTAGGTGACAACTGGACTGAGGATGCTAAGTTTTGCTATGGTTGTGCTATTTAAATGGATCCTCTCTTAATTGTATTGTAGCATGTGACAGTGACAGTAGGAGAACAACAATTTCAGAGCCTCATGTTTGGATGGTAACACAGCTGCTGCAATAAAATCTTGTTATGGTTGACCGGTCACATTTGGACAGTTATTCCTAATTAGAAGTTCTTGTTTATGTTGTGTTAGAAAACAGTTTGAAGCAAACTGATAGATTATTGGGATGAAGTTAGCTCATTCTTTCTTCCTTGCCTTGATAGATTAATGTTACTTTTTTGTTTTGTCCTACTGCCAGTATAAGTAATCTTGAAAGAATTTTGCCTTTCAGATAAGCTTTTTCTTACTTTTTGTTTTGTTTGTTCATTTTAATTTTGCTCTGTAATGTTGCAGTCACTAGTGACTGCTGTAAAATAAAGGGTTATTGTGGGTAGTTCTGTCAGTGTTAGTCATCACAACTAGTTCAAGTCTTGCGATGGAGGCATTTTGTGATTTCTGCATTGTTGTTTTTTTCCCATGAAAGTACTAGTGATACTGGTTCCCTTTTATTCATTTCTTCATATTAGAGGGGAAATGTAGTTTGTTCATAATGGATTATTGATTGGTCTGCGAACAGCAGAAGCCCCAAGGCCTTGTCATCAATGGTACTTACTCTCCCAATAGTGAATACATCACTTCATGCAGCTATTCGCAAGCCCAGTCTGTAGAATATAAGCCTGTAATTGTTACTCTTGTGCAGTGCAGTTTTTAGGGAGAGGAACTCTTCATTGTCATTATGGGATTTTCCCCCTCAATTTGTTCAAAGAATAGTCCCTTTGTTTTGAAAGCAAGATAAAACTTGTCCTGGATGTTAATGATATATTTCAATTCATTGCTTAGAATACTACAGTGTAACTAACAAAGTACATTTCTTTGTCTCCCAGAAGACAAACAAGCACAGTATACTAAAACACAAAGTATGTACTGAGTGGGTGACAGTTCTGTGTTTCTCAACATATCCTGTAGCAGTGCACAAGCAAACTCTCCCCTCCTTGCTCCTGAACTGCTTCTTGAGGAGTCACAAATAAATCTTGGTCACAGAGATTTTGCTGACTTTGTTTTCAGAGAGATTACCTTGCTGCAAATGCCTACCTCCAGCTTTTCCAGCATTAGTGTCTTTATCTTTATTTCTGCTAGGGGTGTGACAGCAATTGAGAAAGGTCTGACTCTGCTCTGGCAGCCCTGGCTGCCACTCTGAAGCCTGCTGCAAAATATCATTAGCTCACAGAGGGAGAAAGACACAAAAACATATGATGTATTTGGAGAAGCTCAAAATATTATCTTAGGGTTCAGGCAGCAAACTTGTTAAATGGGATGAGCTTCCTCAGCTGCAGGGGAAGGCTAGTTTAAAATAATTAAACAAAAAAGTATTGCAAAATGCTGCCATAGGATTTTGTAAAGCCTAAGTGGAAACAGAGTAAAAATTCCTTTTTTGTTTGTTTTTTATTACAGGAGCTTTTTATTTTTCCTTTCCAGTCCTGTGTCAGTTTTGGCAGGCTTAAACAAACTTCAGGAGGTCTGTTGTCAAGATTGTCGCCTTTAATAACTGAATACATTTGAAAATTTGACAGCCTTCTACAACTGGTTTAGGATTTTTGGGTAGCATTTTGCTGGGTTAATTTGGATTACTCTCAGAAAATCAATTCAGAGCTATGCTGTCTTGACCTAATGGCAGGTTTAGTTTATAGGTTGCAGAATGCTAGGATTTCCTGCAAATTCAAATACGGGCTTACTACTTAAATATAGTGCTTGCGCTTCTGCTGTCTGAGTCTGAAGAATGCTATCAGCTCAAAGCAGTAAAGGGTCTATAGGCTAGTGGCATAAGAGGCGTTTTGGTAGGACTGGTGCCTAAATGAGGACAGCAGGATGGAGCCTTTAATCAGAGTGGTGGACTGATGCCTCTATGAGATCTGGGTATTTGGAAGAAGCCACATCCCTTCACAAAGTGAGGGGGAGGGTGTGCAGGTAGAGCGAGGCTGGTGTGTGTGTAGGATGATGTCTTTGCATCCTGGGGAGAAGACACAGAGGAGGAGAAAGGTCTCTGTGGTTCAGTGAGCATGAAGGCTGTTGTAAAACGTTCTCTCTCTTGTCCAAAATTTTCCCAGACTTCGCTCTCTTCTGGTCACTGAGGAGCAAAGTCTGGGGCACCCTGAGCCTTTTCAGATCAGGAGAGATATCTCTCCAGGTTGCCATTCATTGAGAGATACAGCTTTCTCAAATTCATCTAGATGTTTACATGCTATGTACTATCATTTCATCACCTAGAAAGAATTTTCATAAGAGTTTTTTTGGTTTTGGCAGAGGAACATGATGGAGTGATTGTAGTGACTTAAAAACTGCAAAACTCTTGGAGATTAGAAGAGTGATATTTCTCCACTGCATTTATCTTTCAGATGAGATTTGAAATACTTGCAACCAAACTGAAAGTAGTTTGTTTTAAAATACACACTGTAAAATTTGAATAGATCTGTGTACCATTTCAGATTGTTAGGTTCTTGTTCATTAATGATTGAAGAGTTTTCCCTTCTTACCGCTACAGCCCGTGCAATACGTAAAGTCAGGTTTCACCGAAGGGAAATTAAAAAAGGATGTATAGTCTTCTGTATGTTGGGATAGGAATTTTTTTTCAGTATTTTCCTCTCAGGCTGCACTGCACAGGATATCTGTATGCAAAAAATGAATTTACAATTACTTCTTCAGTGTGATATCTCTTGCATTCTGTTCTTCAATTTTCTTATGTTTATTTTAAGGTTGGGTTTTTTTATTAATTGTTTTGCAAGAGGCACATAATGTCCTGAAGATGATCTGTCTCACCCTGCATGGAGACCTCACAGCATACCTGGCCCTCTTCCAGAACATTTAGGTGGTATGAAGAGAAGAGAAATAGGCATTTCAGAGTGCTCTTGTTTTTTTGAAGTGCTGTTCCACAGTACTTGTACACATGCTTCACTTCAAGACAACGTGAGGGTCTTGCAGAAGTTGTAAGGGTGATGCAGCCACGCACCAATGTACCTGCTACACTGCTGGGCTACCATGGCCTCTCTGGGGAAGCCAGAAGGTGCTGAGGCTCCGTGGAGAGAGCTGGTCACTTTGGCCAAATTTGTTTTCTCTCAAGCCAAGAACTCTGTCTGAGTTAGTTCATAAAATCAGAGAAGTTTTGATGCTTCAATCTTTGAAATAGAGTTGACTGACAAACAGTTGATTTGATCTTGTAGGAAAGCTTCTTTTTCCTTCTTAGGGGGAGTAAAAGAAATTATTTGTATTTGTTCCCATGTGGGTCAAGGCGAAGACACTCTGTGAGGCAGTGGGTACAGGAATAAGCCTTACAACTGAAATAATTCACTGAGCATAGGTATTTCTTGGCATATTACCCCTCCTGGTTTTGAGTCTTTGTTCATGTTTCTGTTCCACCTTGTTTTGTATACCAAAACTGCATGTAAACAGTGATGATGTTAACTGCCTTAGTGTATTTTAGAGGGGCTGAAAAAGCCTCCTGGAGACTGGCCAGCAGCTTGTTATGTGAATTGTTGATCCCTAGTTCAACAAAATGAAGTTCATGTACCCCATACAACAGAATATCAACCCCCTCTCGAGCAGTTGTGTGGCTGCTATGCCATTAAAACACAAAATATTTTTAAAGGCTACATATTACAATTCACATTCATTTGCATGAAGTAATTTACATTACAGTTTACATTTACTTGCATTTCCTTATGGCTTGCCTCTCTGCAAGTGGGGATCTCTGTGCCGTGACAGTCTGGCAGAAAACTGCAGGCTGGATGTGATTCTGCAATGGATTCTGTGTGACAAGCTGGTGCTAAGGAACTACAGGGTGAACTTGGACCAAAGTGATGGAAGGTTACTGGTCACCACCTGAAATTACTGAGAGTTGAAACATTTTCAGTAGCCTTAGGGTAGCTGGAGGTGGCTGTGTTCCATGTGTGCTGAAAGAGAATTATTTCAGAATACTGTCAAATTTGTAATTATTTCAAAATACAAACATTTTGTCATTACAGTAGGCCAGAAAGAAACCAAAATAGCTGTGACAAAATTTAACTCTCAGTAGAAGAGTAATTGGTGTAGTTTGATTTACCATTTGACATCTTCCATTCTTTGTGCATCTTTGATGTTAAAATAATTGTTTAATAATTGATACTTAAGCCAAAATATTATTTTCTATTGGTAGAATTCTTTACAAGTGTTGTTTTCCTCATTTTGTATGTTCAGTCTCCCAAACTGAAGCTTTTGTTGAAGTTGTTTTTGTTTTGTTTTTGCTGTTTCTTTCCAATGAATGCTGACTTTGCTGTTCCACAAAGAGGCCCTCTAAAAGAATTGCTTTGAAGTGGCACTCAAATGCTGTGAGGAATGAGTTGAAAGTTGTTCATATATGTTTGTGTCAGTTTACCGAAGCCTAAGGGAGACCTCCCAACACTTCGTAAAGCAAACTCAGATTGGGTGAACATGCTTCCTCCCCTTGGAAATTCTGTCTGTAGAAGATCAGACTTGAAATTTCGTGACTCTAAAATGTGTGTGAATTAAAATAACTAAAATCTAGGTATACATTATTTCAGTTTTTAAAGTTGTAAATTGCAATGCCAGGCTAATGTAATAAAGATGAAACAATTTTCTTGGAATATTTTGGTGGAGACGATAACACTTCCATTAAGTATTTTAGACTAATAAAATAATTTGGTAATTCTTAACTCTTGACTTTTTACCCCCTCTGGCCTAATTTAATATAGGGCATGGGGATCTCCTGCAAGTGGCTAATATCCCTCTTGTAACTAATGCTTTCTTTGTATCCTCATTTTCATAACTAAGTTTCATTAATGAAAATGCTAGAAGTAATTATAGTTAAATGTGTCAAGTCTAAGTACAGGGAAGCTGTGGCCAAGTAAACAAAGGGACTCTGAAGCTTTGGGTTTATATATGTCTGAACTGCTGCATGCAACATTCTTGTCTTAAGTCTGGCTCTTAAAGCTCTTTTCAACTTTCAGACAGGAAACAATGTAGAAAGTTGAGTTGATAAGGGACCTACATTTAAAAATTAAAAAAGAAAAAAAAGTTACTAGTCTACAAGTCATCCTACCATTAAGCAGTGTTCTCACTGGTGTAAACTGTAGAAAATTCAGAATGTAGAAAACATTGTATAAAATGCCTTGAAAAATATGTCCCCAAAGCTTGCTATTTTTTTTTTAGTACAGTGGTGCAGAACATTTTATAAGAAGCAGTTGCTTGTTCAAGTATACTGTTGTGTTAGACACAAGAAGTTACAGTGGTGTTTCTTTTTATGATTTAGTGAATTTTAGAATCATAGAATTGTTACGGTTGGCAAAGACCTCTGAGACCATAGAGTCCAACTGTCCACCTAACACTACCATACTCACCATTAAACCATGTTCCCAAGCATGATATCTACATATTTTTGAACACTTCCATGGTTGGTGATGCCACCACCTCCCTGGGCAGCCTGTTCCAATGCCTGATAACCCTCTCAATGAAGAAATCCTTCCTAATATCTAATCTGAACCCCCCCCAGTATGACTTGAGGCCATTTCCTTTGTCCTATCAGTCATTACCTGGGAGAAGAGACCAAGCTCCACCTCACTACAACCTCTTCTCAGGTGATAGTAGAGAGCAAGAAGGCCCCCTCTGACTCTCCTCCAGAATAGAGGAAGCCTTTGGTTATAAGACAATATGGGTTGTTACTTGGCAGATCTAGATTACAGGTCAAATAAATGTCTCCAAATTGTTTCACCAATATGCAGTGTAAACTGCATTTCTATTTGCTGTCTGACGTGTTCATGCCTTCAGGTACAGCCCCAGCTTCCAGTTGCTGCCATCATTTGTACAGCTAGGGAATTTCTTCTGAAGCTGCCCCTCAACTTGGTTTTAAATGGCTAATTTCAGAGATTAATTTAGATACTCATGTAAAGTTCCTGCTCATATGGACTTCAGAATTTGTGATCTTATGTGATTTTTTTTTTTTGGTCAGAATGCATTAGTCATAATACAAAAATGCTTCATTCAAGAAATGAAATTGCATTTTTAACGTGTCCCTTACTTATTACTGTCAGGTCTCTGAGGAAAAGGCAGTTTGGGTAGATGCTGTTGATAGCTCTTAACATGCTGAACAGATACTAGATATACAGAAAAATCAAACCCAGAAATGAATGGTCTTGTAATAAATAAGAGGCCTAGATTAATTTAAACATAATGAAGTTATTCGATAGTGTGTAACTGAGATGAGCACTGCATCAGTTTTACATTGCTTTTTGTTAGGCTCATACTGGTGATGTGGTTAGACTATTTATTTATTTACATATTGAAGATACTCAGAGCTGCATAGAATGAAAAACCTTAACATTTGCAACTGTAGATCTGTAGCTGTTTATTGAGTCATAGATGCCAAGTGGTGGATGTTTGAGTCTTTGTTATTGCTCTGCACATTTTTAGCAACATTTTCTTAATGTAGTGATAGATTGGTTCTCCTTATTAGAGAATACAGTATTCTTTGTTCTTAGTCACGTGGTGTTTGTGGTACTTAATGGGGACAGGAAGGGGGAGCATTTTTTTTTTTTTTACAGTGTGGTATTTGGAAAAGAAACAATCTAGGGAGATCTTAACCATTGTTTTTTTGCCGTATTCAAGGTAGAGAATTGCTGGTGTGTTGCATCTTATATTGCTGAGGCAGATATTGATCCTTGGATTTAATCATGACAAGATACAAAAGCCTTTAAAGTTTATTAATTTATTCTGTTAATCAAAGTTTTTTCTTGTTTTGTTTGTTTGTTTATGGTTAAGATTCTGTTTCACTGAGGTGGGTGGTGCTGTGGTTTCCCCTGTATCTTGTTGACATAAATTACTCACTTTTAAGATCATTTGATGCCTGTGCACATTATCAGTTTACTTTGTTAGATTGAGACTAAAGGATTTTTTTTCTTCGTTGTCCATCAGGAATTAACTTTTAGGTTTCATAAATGCTTTGTCAGGCACTGAATTCTTGTTTTCTCTGTAATCAAAGTACTAAGCGTCCTCAGCCTCTGCGCCTGCTCTGTGTCTGCCACATCAAGCACAGCAGAGCTGTCTGAGATGCAGAGTAGTGCAGTTGCCAGCAGGAATATGATACTTGCTAAAGTCTCTAGAAAAGCCTTTTATCTTTGGCAAGTGAGTATTTTACATGAAATTACACATGATGGTAAAGCCACAGATCTGAAGTGTAATAACCCCCTCAAGAAATGTTTTCCTCATTTAAAGTATATTTTTAGCCACTTCTGCCTGGTTTTAAAACAAAGAATATTTTTAAAGTTTGCACTTTTTTAAAGCCACTGTGATGTCAATTTATGGAAATGAGTGTTTGCTCTTTTTTGGATATTACTTGTTTATTAACGCTGCTTTCCGTTGAAGTCTAGAATATCAACAAAAAGAGAAGCTTCTGCTTTTTGGTTCAATAAATTATAGTACAGTATGCTTCTGAATGTGGGACGAGTGATGGAAACACTTGAATTAAAAATATGAATAGGTTTAAATATATTTTAAGTATCTGCTTATACAACTCCTATACATTTGTGTGATTTTGTTCTTGTTTCAGGTGATCTATGCCAGCTGCTTGCAGAGCACACGGAAATAAATCGGTGCTTTGGACTCTAGAGCAAGTGAAAGGAGAAACATTACCTGGAGAATGAAGCAATAAAACATCTCTCTGCAGAACCGTATGATTGAAAACGCAGCCCAGTCCTCCTTTGCTGCCGGACATGCTTTTGTCCTCCTGTCCCACTCACCCAATGTTGCAGTAATACAGATGGATCGTAGTAAAGAGGCAGAAATGGAGTTACGGAGATCCTCCAGCCCAGGCAAGCTAAGCAAGAATGACATGGATGCTGACAAAACCATGTGCCACAGCTGCTGCATCTGTGGTAAAAGTTTCCCTTTTCAGAGCTCCTTATCGCAGCACATGAGGAAGCACACAGGCGAAAAGCCCTACAAATGCCCATACTGTGATCACAGAGCTTCTCAAAAGGGCAACCTGAAGATCCACATCCGTAGTCACAGAACAGGCATTTTAAGTCAGGGGCATGAGGCGGAGATGGGAGAGGCACAGCTCGGGGAGATGGGTGTTTCAGAGGGCCTTGGTGGGTGCACCAGCCCCACTAAAAGTACATCTGCTTGCAACAAGATCTTGAATAGTACTGGTCAGATAGATAACAGCAAGATCTTGTTGAGAAGCAGCAAGAAAGAGGTCATGGAGGTGGTGCCAGGCAAGGAGGATGGCAAGCTGACCTCTTACCAGTGCACCTTCTGCAAAAACAAATTTGAAAGGAAGAAGGACCTGGAGCAGCATCTGCACCAGGTCCACAAACCATTCAAGTGCAGGTTGTGTAGCTACATGACCCTGAGGGAGGAGTCATTGTTAAACCACATAGAGAAGGATCATATAACAGCTCAGGTCCCGAATGGGGAGGCCTATGCTGAGAACTGCAAGAGCGAGCTGAGCGCGGGTGAGTTCCCGTGTGAAGTCTGTGGTCAGGCCTTTAGTCAAACCTGGTTCCTGAAAGCTCACATGAAAAAGCACAGGGGGTCATTTGATCACGGGTGCCACATTTGTGGCAGGAGATTCAAAGAGCCCTGGTTTCTCAAAAACCACATGAAGTCACATGGCCCCAAGTCCGGGAGCAAAAACAAACCAAAAACTGATTTGGAGCTCATAGCCACTATCAATGATGTGATACAAGAGGAGACGATTGTGACGGGCCTGTCTCTGTATGAAGTTTGCACCAAGTGTGGGAATCTGTTTACAAATATGGAAAGCCTGAAAGCGCATAACACTGTTCACTACCGGGCACAGCGAGGCAGCACTGGGGATAAAGCTGAGGGCTTAATTGATGGGAGCCTAAGCTCGTCGGTAACGAAGCAGTTTTTCTTGCAGTGTCTCAATCTAAGGCCATCTGTGGGGCCCGATAGAGTTACAAGAGGACAGCCTGGGAAAAGAGTAGCTGAGCTGGATCCGGTCAGTAGCTACCAAGCTTGGCAGCTGGCCACTAAAGGAAAAGTAGTAGAGCCCTCAGAGTATGTGAAGTATTTGGGATGGGATGAGGCCCTCGCAGATGCAGATGTGACTTACGACAAGGATAAGAGAGAGTATATCCTTGTCAACCAAGAGAAGCGCAAGCGAGACCAAGACTCACCCAGCTCTTCCAACAACCCCAAGAAGAAGAGCTGCACCAGTGGGCGTCTGGAGAAGACCAGCAGTGCCCCACCTGGGGAAAGCTGCCCGCTCACCCAGGGAGACCTAGACTACCGCCCTGCCTCACGGCAGAGCCGGCGAGCCACCCAGAACAAGTCCACTGAGTGCTTTGAGTGTGGGAAGGTCTTCCGCACCTACCACCAAATGGTGCTACACTCCCGGGTGCACCGCAAGGAGCGGAGGAACTGCAGTGAGAGCGGGACAGCTGCCCAGCCTGACCGCTATGGCTCTAGCAGTGAGGAAGGGGACTCGGGGTCTGTCAGTGGGCCCAGCACCCCTAGCTCTGCATCTGCCCCAGAGGACTCAGCCACTTCAGGCCTGGGGGAGGAGGGTGCCGAGGAGAGCTCTGAGGAGGGAGCAGCCAACCACTCGCTAGGTAAGATCACTCCCAGCCTTGCCCTGCTTGCTTTCACTGGTCTCTGCGTCTCCCAATGCGGGACACAGTGATGAGCAGATGGAGAGATGTGTAAAAGCACATGAAGGGTTTAAAGGCAATGTGGATGGGGTCGTATGCCTGCTGAGTGCTGCTGCTTGTCTTGGCGTGGTGACTTGTTTCTGGCACAGGTAATAAAAGTGAGATCAGAGGAAATCTTCATAAGGTGCAGACGAACTTGTATTTCAGTGAAGGACAACTGAGAAGTATCTTGGTTGCCTATAGCAATGCTGTAGGGTGTGTTAGTGCCTTCCCTGGACATGTCAGGGATTTCTCTGATCTGTGGGTGTCCTGTGCTCTATTCTGCCTGTAGCATGCACATGTAACAGGGGCATAGCCTGTGTGGTGTAGCCCTGAAGCATGTAAACTTGTTCATGAGAGGCATCTCTCCTCTTCTCTGCTTCACTTCCCAAACTGTGTTTATAATTCCAAAGGCTATAATTAATCTCTCTGGATTAAAGCAGTCCTTTGAGCCCAACACTACTAAATAGAACAAATTATTCACCAAATAACAGCAAAGTAAATATTTAAAAGAACATCATTAAGCACTTTTGTATTTTTTTTATATTTTAGTTTTGGTCTTCACCATTCTTTGTTTATAATAACCCTTTTAGAAATGTGAGATTAGCCATTCTTTCTTTACTAGTTTTGTGCTGTTTTTTTGTTTGTTTTCTGTTTGGAACACTATGTTTTACTCTCATTTTCATTCATTTTGTTGTAAGAAACATAGTTATCTGTGGAGTTAAACACATTTTCAAGACCATCGCAGATGAAGTAATCAGCACCATTGTGGAAGAGGGTGGGTTTATTCAATTAGTTGTGATCTTTCAGGATTTTATATAATATTGCACTTTCTCCTGGCTACAAACCTCACAGCAGCAAAAGCAAGATTTTCCAGAGTTCTGTATTAATAGTTATATGTATTTCATAAAGTTTTGAGGCAGTACTGGTTATACTGTTTTTTGTCATTAAGCTTCTTCCGTGGAAGTCCCACAGTTCTAGGACAACTAAAACTATGTTGGGGCTGGCACTGCTTGGCAATATAACTTTCAAAATGTGAGCCATAGAGGAAAGAGAGTTTCAAAGGACTGAAATTATAAAAATTTAAACCCACCTCTTTGTCCTTAAACTTACAAGAATGGCCCTAAACTTGATTTTGCTACAATTTGGATAAAGTCCCTGATGGACAGATTGAGTATGCACTAGAACAGAAATGTAAACTAAACCAAGAGCTCCACTTCGTTTTTTAACTTTCTTGTCCTTCCCATAAACCACAGTGCCAAAAAGTCTAGTGAAAAGCTGACTTAAATATTTTCACTATGATTTCTTGCCCATTTAAAAGACTTAAAATTTGGCTTACACATCTACTACTGCTGGAGTTTGGACACTTAGAAGTTCCTTGCAGGAGCAAACATACTTACTTTGTGTGAAAATCTCTCAACTTCCACCTGAAACACCTTGGTACAGTTGGCACAAGATGTAGTGATAACACTGCACCTTTGTCTGGAGTTAAATGGGGCAGCCATGTTTTACCAGTGTAATGTACAGTGCCCGTATGGAAACTGCTGTGATGGAAAACCATCTCTCTGGAGACAGGCTGAAAACACCCAAATGGGAAATGTTCTTGTGCACTCTCTGTAATTAAGCACTTTATTTCTAATGGTAGGAGCTATCTCATCTCTTTGCTTGTCTTGCTTCTTGCCTCAAGTCAAGCTTTGAGCGCTTGTTGAAGGAGTGAGAGGTGAGAGTTAAAGTCACACAACAGTTACTCTCACAGGAATTAAGGTGACTGTCACTAGCTAGCACCTGGAAACTCATGTCTCTGGGTGCCAGGCTGGCCCTTATCTTCTTTGGCTGTAAAAAAGCAGCAAACTGATGGACCTAAATAAAGGTGCATCTTGGAAAAGGGGTGTGTGCGCTGATGGGTCAGGAGGATGGCTGCTGCATTCTGTATTCACTAATGCCACATCTGAAGAGATAATCAGGTATTTAATGGACTAATTAGAAATGTTTTAATCTTACAATCATCAGAAGTGTTACCCTTGCTTCTAATAGAATTTATTTAAATAAAATCACTGTGTCAATGAAGTGAACATTTTTTACAAGTGACAGTTTTTTTGATTCAAAAGAAAGGGGTTTTTATTTATGTTTTTTAAATTACTTTTTTTCTTGAAGAAGTTTTCATAGCTCAATGTTCAAGACTTGCTTTTCTCAGTTTTCTCTTTTTGATATGCAGATTTACTGACACTGAGTAGTCTTGTTGACACACAGTGTCATGTAGCAGGGAAGCTGGCAATGCATCTCCATGGTCACTTAGGGTCAACAGATGTTGAGGCCTAAGAGTCATAGAGGCTGGGAGGTACCTGATAGGGCTTGCTGGGAGAAGAGCAGGAGTTGCACCTTGCATGTGAAATGGGGTTGAGAGCCTTCAGGATAGGCCACTTCTTTGCACTTAACATGTTGGTAGTTTGTCTCTTCTGTCTATGTAGAGTAAAATGATGATTTCTCAGGCATGGGGGTAGGTTTGCAGACCCAGCTTGTCAGCTGCCAGGGAGTAAGGTAGCTGCTTAACAAAGTGCCTTCCATCTTGTTGAAAGGAAGGTGTAAATTAATTTTCTAGAGTTACGCATGGCATACCGTGTGATACCTGTCATACAAAGATACATGCATGAGTTATATGTGCCTTGTGTGGCAGCCATGTGGGAAGAAATGGCCCAGAGCACATTTGCTCTCTTAAGATATGTCGTGGTTTAACCTAGCAGGCAGCTAAACACCACACAGCCCCTCCCTCCTTCACTTCTTCCCTCCCTCCCCTCCCCTCAGTTTGATAAGGGAGAGAAGCGTAAAAAAAGAAAGGTAAAATTAATGGATTTATATAGAAACAGTTTAATAGGACAGAAAAGGAAGAGAAAGTAATAATAAAATAACTAGAATATAAAAAACAAGTGATGCACAGTGCAATTGCTCACCACCTACCTACTGATGCCCACACCCCCCGGATAGATTTCCCTCTTTTCTGAGCATGATGTCTTATGGTATGGAGTATCCTTCTGGCCAGTTTGAATCAGCTGTCCTGGCTGTCTCCTCCCAGGTTCTTGTGCACCCCCACCCTAGTTGCTGGTGGGGTGTTATGAGAAGCTAAAAAGTCCTTGACTTAGTGTGAACACTGCTTAGCAACAACTAAAACATCAGTGTATTATCAACATTATTCTCATCCTCTGCATACACAACACTGTATAACCTACTAGGAAGAATAGCTCTATCCTGGCCAAAACCAGGACAATATCTATCGCTTGTTCTATACCATTTACATCATGCCCAGGTCCCATGCTTTCTAATACATCCCAGTTAATCACCATCACCTTTCCTGTCTTCTGATATACACACACAGATATAATTCCGTTAGTCTATGGGCCATGCCTCTAAATGTCCCTTGAGTTCATTTAGCCCGTGACTTGGTCTCTGTCTCTCATAGTAGTCTTTCAGAGCACAAGAGATGGTGTGTGGTGTTGGGTTGTTGCATGCCGAAGCCAGTTACGGTTCCATCACTGCTGTGCTTGTCCACTTCCATCATCACTTCACTTTGCCTAGTTTCATCAAAATTTGTTTTTCATTAATCTGGTAATTTTTACTGTAATACAGTTGATATAGCATATAACAACCATAGTAGTGATGACATACAGTATTACATAGTAATTAACATCGTACAGTTCAGACTCTTCTCACCCAGAATCAAATCCCCTTGAGGCACACATTGGACTTCACCATCCTTCCACGTTACCCACCAAGTCCACCCAGGTCCTTGAGCAAAAGCAGTCATGGCCCAACAGCTACTGCATGCACAGTCTCGTGTTTAATTTGTTCAAAGGCTTGTCATTGTACAGAGCTCTGTTCGATAGTGAGGGCTTACAAACAGAGTGTAATTCAGAATATTCATTCTCCAAAACCCCACAATGCCTAAGAAAGCTTGTGTTTTGTTTTTGCTAGTTGGTGGAGACATAGCTGCTTTCTTGTCAATCACATCCTTTGGGATATTCAACTTGCTTTTTTATCCTGAAAAACTGGATCTCCTGTGTAGGTCCCTTGACCTTACTCTGTTTTATGGCAAAACTAGTTTTCAGAAGGATTCAGATTATTTTCTTCCTTTTCTAAAAACTTCTTTTGCTGTTTTTCCCCATATCTTGTCACCAATATATTGCAGATGTTCCAGAGCTTCACCCTGTTCAAGTGCAGTCTGGAACAGTTTATGGCAGAAAGTAGGACTCTGTTTCCACCTCTGGGACAATAGATTTCAGATGTACTGGACACCTCTCTAAGTGAAAGCAAACTGTAGCCTGCACTCAGCTGCTGAAGGGATTGAAGAAAATGCATTAGCAGTGTTAGTTACAGCATAACACTTGTCTGACTGCAGCTTGTATTGAAGCTCCAGCATAGCTAATTCTGTCAGGTCGTGGCTACATTTCTCCATGGTGGTCCACTTGCCTGGGTGACACATAACATCTTCCTTGAACATGTACCTTTTCTTCACACCAGACAGGAGTTGCCTCTAGAGGCTGAGGGCTTGTGCCCCTTTTCCAGTTACTTTGTCAGTGCCCACTTTGTGACAGCCAGTGCTCTTCAGGTGGCCCAGAGCACATTTGCTCTGGTAAGAGCAGACTTTGAATATTTTTGAGGTCTTGCTGTCCCAGATGAGTCTTCATTTTTATTTGGCATTTAAGCCACTAGAAAACTGTACCTGTATTAGGAGTTGCATCCAGAGCTCTTTGAATCACTTGTAAGTTGTTGCTCAGCTCAATATGAGGCTTTTCCTTTTTATTTTTTCTTATGGTTTTCATTTTTAACTAGAAAGAACTCTGGAGCTATAACTCTATGACTGAGAGTAGAGGAGGATTACGCATATGTTGATAAAAGTGCAAGGGAAATTACTCTTTTCTTTTTTTTTAATCTTTCAGCTTCTCAACTGAAATGTACTTTTAGCTATGCCAAAGATATAATTCAGGCAGTGTGCATTCAGTGGTTAGTATTTTTAAGGCTTAATGTGGGCCCCTTCACTCTCATGGTGGTTTAGCAGTGAAGATCTTAGTTTGCTGCATTAGGCACTACGAACTATTTCAGTCCTGAAATGAAGAAGTATAATTTTTGAGGCTGTGACTACTGCTGTCAGGTGGGAACATAAAGAAAAGAAGTGAAAACGATTTAAATACCACTTGGCTCTTGACAAACAAATAGTAAAAGCACAGGCATGTGATACCCTAGTCAGTAAGGGAGTGCAGCAAAAGTACTGTTTTTGGCATGCAAGTGCCAGACTGGGCAGAAGGTAAATTTTAAAAGCAATTGGGGCTAGGGGATGGGAAGAAAAGAAAAAAGAGTGTTATATTGGAATAAAGGAGATGAATTCTAGCCTGACCCTATCAGGGAAGGACAGCAGGGAAAGGAGAGGGTGTTGCACCTGGGAATGCAGCTTCCAGTGAAAACCATCTTGGCCATTTTGTTTCCTTTATTACCTGCCTCTTCTCTCTCTTTTCTTCTAAGTGCTTTCCTTCTGTTAGATGTGTCTGAATTTTTGAAATGCATTAAGCAGAGACTGATTGACTCTTACTCAGCATATACTTTTTTTAATTACACTAGCTGATGCAGGAGGGAGCTGACTGAGTGATAACTGCACTAGGCCCTGTATGAACACAGCTTTAGGCCCCAGGAGATTATGGTCTGACTAGATCAAGTGGACACAAGTTACTAGACTGCACAGAATATATATAAAAGAAAAAAACAAATAATGCATACAAAAGAGTGCTGTGTGGCTGCATTTGGTTTGTGTGAGGAATTACTTGGAGTATGGTAGGACTTGCTCAGGAGATGAGCTCCATGAAGGGGTGAGGCAAGAGATGTGAGTAGGGTGCAGAGAAGAGAGAAAGGGGAATGGAGGAAGGCAGAGAGCAGTAGGACTTTGCTGAAGGAAGCTCTGCTGCATGATGGGTTTTTAAAGAGGAGGGGACGCTGAAAAGAGGTGTGGGATGGCATTGGGGTTCACACTCCCCAAGGCAGTCACAGGGTGCTGGGTATCATACTGAAGCCATGAGGGCTCATGACACCCCACACTGAGGGGTGAGTTACTTCAGGTGGATTTCCATGTGAAAACCAGAATGTCTGGAGCAGTAGCATGAATGGAAGAAAGAGGCTGGAGCACACTTTGTCCTCTCCTGCCACTGCACCCACTGGATTGTTGTTATCCACCTGCTATTTTGGAGCTCTTTGTGTCTGTTACATTTTAAGAGCTCTTCGAAATCCCTGGCCAGACACTGTTTTAGTATCTTTATTAGTAAATTGAAGGAGAAGAGACAGCTGTCTGTGGATTGTTTACAGGTTATATACAAACTGGGGAATGTAATACATAGTATTTATCCTATGAATTTAGAAAATCCTATATGTGAAATGGAATGCTGGAAAAGAGACATAAAGGCGTTAGTAAGTTTTTTGAAAGAAGAAAAGTGGGAGACATTTATGAAGCATAAATTTGGACTTTGTTTAAGTCAGATTTAACAAATCTAAGAGCTGGAGCTTTACTGAAAATGCCTAATTTCATAAGACTTTTCATTTAAAATAAATCAAAAGTAAAAATTGTCAAGAATTTCATTAATTTTCATATACTATGGCAAGGCTATACTTTGAGGGAGGAGAGGAACAGTAACAATAAAACAGCTAAGCAAGTGAAAATAAAAAAACCCAAAATGTATAGTAACTCCCAGGAGAGAAAGATAGTCCTAGTAAATATTTTATGTTGCCAAAGTGAGTGGATGAAACACAGCTACCACTATTCAGTACCAGGACTTAATTGTTCTGCTTAAGTAAAAATATGTTCCTCTGTGTGCAAGGGAAATTTTGCATTTAAACTATATATCTTAATCAAATAATTACACTTCAGATACTTTTCACTTACTGTAAATCCCAGACTATTATGCCATTGAAGGCAATGATGACCCCAAATGAAGAGCTTGTTCTGTATGTACAGTCTTAAGTATATTGAAGTTACTTAGTATATTTATTTTGCAGAATAAGCATACAACAAATTGGAGAATGTCTTGATACTGAACAATTGGTAACTACTGCCCTTGGCTTCCAAGAAATGTGGTAGTTTCAAGGAAGAACAGTGTCTTGGTGGCTTCTGTTAGATCCCTGCCACAAAGATAAAAATGTTATGCTGTGATTTCACATTTCACCAGTTAATTTTGGCACTGCCAGGAGTGATTGTTGGAATATAAACCCCTCTCAAGTTTACAACCCAGACTAATTGTTTTGGTTGTTAATGCCAATGGGATTAATGCCAGGGCTTTCAAATACAGCAAGTTGATGATTCACATCATAGGGGAAGTTGGGCAGAGGCAAAGGTCCTGTGCTTGCAGAAGTTGTTGTTTGGGACTTTGCAAAATTCAAACTGTTCTTTAAAACAAATTCAGTGGATCAGGACTAGATCAGTTACCTAGTTTGAACATGCCTGATAGTACCATTCAGAAATTTCTCTTATATGTCTGCTTTGCTATAATGCACGTAGTCCTGTCCTGGTGAGCATAGCAAAGCCACATGTGGTATGGTATTTTCATGTGATATGAATTTTTTCTGCAAAGCACTGTAGGTTGAGGCATCTTTTTTGACCTGTAGAGGCCTGTGTGTATTTCCATAGCAGCACTTTTTTACCTCTTCTCTCCACTTTGGCTTTGGATACCTCCCATGTGTGAGTATATATATTCCTGTGGTGCTGCCATCATTAGTAGCTTTTTGTTTTCATTTAACTGTAACTGGACAGTGACATGACTAGGAAGAAGAACTGAGTGAACAGACCAAAATAGAAATTATGTTGATCATTCCAAGGATACAGATAACAAGAAGAATTCCGTCAGCCACAATTGTGTGTGTATCCAGGGGAAAGGAAGAGAGAAGACCCATAGGATGTGCTGCGGTGTGTTTATAATTTACCTTGGCACCTGTACCTCACACACATGAAGTTCCTTGGCCCTTCCTTTAGGCTGATGGTGGGAGCTGTGTTTCAAGCAGCTCACGTGAAAGGTATTTGACTGGAATAGGGCAGCAATGCTTTGGGTTAATGTAATCTATATACGCTTTAGTGCTAAACATTACCTTCACATCATACTGACGAAGGAACGTTTAATAAATGCCTTGCAGGCATCTTGTGTAAATTCCACTGTGTTCCTGAATAACATGCTTTGTGTTACTAGGTCCTGTTTTACTCAGTCTCATATAATGTGGGTGGCCTTTCAGAGTGTTAAAAAGTAATTCAAGTTCCTCTTGCAAAGGGGCAGGGTGATGAGGAACAGATAACACAGTCAGCTCAAGTTAGAACTGAGGCTTGCTGGCTGAGTTTGAGATACTTCAGTAGATGAATGACTTCTTACAGAAGAGATTGCCTTTGTTGCTCAGAGAGAACTCCTGCAGCATTTCGAAGTTACTAATCCAACTGTGGCACTGCTTTTATTCCTTGGAAGCATTTCAGTGGGGGTCTTGCTTGAGGACCAAAGAATTTTGTGTAGAGTTTCCTTTTTTTTCAGGTTACCATATACAATAACAAGAGACACAGTTAGAAGTATTGTTTAGACTGTTTATTTTACCTGTACATCTGTGATCTGAGCAACCAAAACATAGCTCAGCTTGGAAGAAAATTTGTACCCAGATGCTAAGGGAGAGATAGGTTTACCCAGCCTTTATTTTATCTGTTAGAAGGCAAGGAATTGAGTGTGGTTTCTTAAAATTAGATGATAGTAGGATAAGCTTTGCCCTGAAGCTTGTGTAAGATGCCTCGTACTTCTTCCACAGCTTTTGGAAATGCTGTCACAAAAGCCGCTTCTAAGGATGGCTTGTGTCCATGTTTCATCCTGCTTGGATTGCAAGTCTCCATTCCGTGTTTACCAAACACTAGCATTTTAAAGAAAAAGTTTCCGAGGGTGTGGAAAGCTGTTAGCCATCTTAGTTTCAGCTTGTGCATTCAAAACCACTCCTTCATCTTTAAGTCAGTTGGGCAGGGGTTCCAGTTTTCATAGTAGGCTTTTAGCTCTTCTTCAGCAAGTATTATAAGCATCTGCGTTTAGGGATGTGCACTTGGGAATCCAGCTGCACAGTAACTCGTCTTTCTCTAAACCCTCACTTCTTGACAACTACACTGGCCTTGCTGTCTTGTAAAAGGCAGTTTAGCAATTCTGGTATTTCTTAGTACTGGATGTTTCTGTTACATCGAGCTATAGCATGTGAAATAACTACTTTGTGANAGGGGCCATAGAAGACCCCAAGTGATTTTCAGACTGTCTGTGACATTTATATCCATAAGATTGCATTGTGCAGTGCTTTTATTTTCTAGCAGTTTCTGATTAGCGAGCAAGGACTCCCTTCTTCCCAGCTAGTAAAACAAGTTTCAGGCAATGGGAAGTGCAGTGGTAGTGTTTTTAATCTGATTGCCAAATATTTCAGTAGTGCTGTGACTGTGTTTAGTGGGATTCTGCTGATCTGTAAACAACTGCTAACAAGGGGCTTGAGTAGGTATCTTTGATATTAAATCTTTTTTTTGTTTTTGCTGCTTTTAAGATTGTGGTTCGCAATTTGCCCTTAAACTTAAACTGAGAGTCAGATTTTCTTTGTTAATGTATTAAGTTTGGCAGTGGATGCTCTTGGTGGATATGATGGACTAAATTTTGCAGGAGCTGAAATGTGTAGGAGCCCCAGGACTGTACAGGATATAAAATGCACAGTAGATAAGTTGTTTTCTGCAGGTGCATTTTACAAATACAGGCTTTACTAGGTCTCACTTACTTCACTTTATTACTTTCTAACCCAGTAGTCTCATTCAAGCACTGTATTGCTTTATCTTGAATGGGCCTGACTGTGGTGCCAGTCATACCAGTAGAAGTCATGTGCAACTTAGCTACAGTCGAGGGAATCCTTTACAATGAGAGCATCAATAACTTTTTTTATTTTCAGTTTTCTTTTGATTGCCTACAAGATTTATCAGCAGCAAGCCTGGATTTTAGGGAGATGAAAAGCATATAGTGAATTTTATGGAAACTGTGGAGGGAAACTTTGAGCTTTTTCATTATGATGTTCAGTGCCCTAGTCCTCGAACAAGACTTTTGAATCCTTGTTGCACTTGGCATGTGACTGCTACTGTGCCATATTTTGTGACTGATACCCAGACATTATTTTCAGTACCTGGAATGGATTTATAAATGTAGAAGGAACTTATTTTCATGGTGAATTTGTTTTCCTTAGTCAGCCTGGGTTTGAACTGGCAAATTGCTGAGTGCTTTGGCCCTGATCCAGCAAAACGCATAACTGCTGGCTTGATTTTAAGCATATGAACAGTCAGGTTGGAATGATTGTTAACTGCTTTGTTGAACCACTTGACACCTAATGGCTTGAGGTTAGAGTAGAACAGAGGAATCTCTCTTTTCTGTAATCAATGCCAGTGTAAATTGCATATCCTGAAATGTACTGTAGCATACAAACTTTACAGGGGTTAAGACTAGGGGAGGAGCAACTCTCAGTATTGTCTTTTGTGAGTGCTCAGTTAATGGATTTTGTTATGCTTTAGTGATACTAAGGGCAAAAATTCAACACTTTGTCCTTTTAGAGTGCAGAATCTCTACTGAGAAAGCGTCCATGTGAAAGACAAAAGTACTCTCTCAATGCTTATTGTAACTTGGATATGGGTGCTTACTTAATGTGGATTTAGCACATAAGATACTCCTTGTACAGAACCTATGGGGAAATATTTGCCCTTCAACTTTAGAATTTTTTTTTCCAGGTTGGTAGTCTCAAACCTCTGCTATTACTTCATTATCTCTGTTACTTCAAATAACAGAAAAATAAATAAACATTAAAATGATTTTTCGTCATATCACAGTTGTAATTTTAGCCTTGTTTGGGAGCCATAAGTTAGGGGTAGTTGGTCTTGAATCAGATTTTTTTTTTTTCCTTCCTGAAAGAATACAAAATTACTGATTTATTTTATTCATTTTTTAAGGGTAAATTTGAGTTCGGTTTGTAATATAAGACACTCCTAAACATTGTGTTCCTTTGAGATAACAAATTCATCAGGCAGTTGAAGGCATCAGCTACACCTAACAGCACTTCAGAGGTGTGTGTTATCTCAGGATAGCATATGTCTTGTGATGTCTTACTGCTTAAATAGCATTTAAGGCAAGCTGTTGTCAGCAAAACCTAAATATTTGGGGGGTAACAGTACAAACCACAAGAGAAATACATGGGTTTCTTCAGAAATGTGAACCTTGGGTCCAAATGGCTTTCCCCACCCACCTCTCTATGAAACATTTTCTGTGTGTTTTAACAACAGAGGTTGCACGCCAGTGTCGTGGTGGTGAAAGACAGTGCAATGAATTGGGATGATAATGGGATGTAAAAGACTTTGTCTCTTCCAGTGCCTGCTATACCCTAAGGTAGCCTTGTAGATGCTGCATTTGGGTTTTGCCATTTGCTTGTTTTGCTAGGTGTGTAACACCACTGAACCAAAGGTGTGATCAGTTCTCTGTGATTTACCCTTTATTCAGTGGGTTGTAAAGCCTTTTCTACTAAATAATGAAACAACTAGATCCTTCTCTTCCCTTAAAAGCTTATTTGGGAAGTACAGCTTACACTGCACATGGAACACATTAATCTTATACCCCTTGTAATACTTTGCAGAAGTCTCTTGTCCTTGCACACACCTGTACCCACATGCACAGCAATTTCCCAGAAACGTTTTAACCTTAAGTACTGTTGAAGCCTGGAGAAGCCTTAAAAAAAAACCATAGTGAAACACAGAATGGCAAGTAAAGTTGTTACAGGAAAAAAATCAATCTTTACTTGGATTATTCTGAGACAACAAAATGGTTGTGTGTAAGAGAGGATCACTTACTAGCTACTGTAATGCTAAATATATTTGACAAGGAGACTTCAATGCTGTTATTTGTGTGGAAATATGGATAGTTTTTTTAAATTAGTTTATACACTCAGACATGACTTTTGTTATAATTCAAACATAATCACTTTATTTTGCAAATGGAGTTGTTAGAGTTTTTTATCTCTGGTGTTATCGGCATGCAAGTACTTAAATATCAAGGCTTGTAATGGAATTGAAGTGTTATTAATGCGTAATGAAATTTTTATATGCTAGTAAAATTTTCTGCTAGACTGACCTTTCTTGGTTAGTTATATTAGAGCAAGAATTTTTTTTAAGAAAATCTCTTAGGATATATTCAGTAAGTTGAAATACTGAGTTCACTCAACCAAGGCCCCATGAAAAGTACTCTACATATAGTATTTACTCAAATTCCAGTTTTGCAACTTTCTTTGAGGCCTTCAGAAGCCAAAAGGAAAGAAACATGATACCTAGGGAGGTGAAGGTTGTAATGGGCCAAAACCATAATGTAATTAAAAACTGTCAAGCTGAAAAAAATTTGAGAAAGGCAAGGCAAAAATTCAGAAAGTATGTGAGACTATGTAATAAGTATAGATTTATCCATATACAAGGGAAGGGGCTGATGTGTTACTAATAGAAATACATCCAAATAATGGAAGCAACTTACTCTGCTCGTTGATACTTCCAAGTAGTCCTCTGATGCTTACAGCTCTCCAAAAATCCTTGTCATAGCAGGGAGCAGAGGGCATGCAAAAGTGTATGCCAAAAATGTGTGTGGTCTTCTGCAATAACTTCCCAGTCTGTAAATTTGCTTGTATATGATTGGTCTGATGCACAGTGTTGAAAGTATCATGCAGCATACTCATTGTAAGATAACCAAAGTACATTTCTGCTGTTGAAGGTCTGAATTTGGAGTGAGACAATGTGCAGCTTCCCAACATATGGGAAGCTGGAGAGGTGGGCCCAGGTAAACCTCATGAGGTTCAACAAGACCAGGTGCAGGGTCCTGCACCTGGATCGGAACAACCCCCACTCTCTNGAGGCTTGCCAGGGCTCTGAGCAACCTGATCTAGTTGGGGATGTCCCTGCCCAGTGCAGGGGGGGTTGGACTAGATGACTTCCAGAGGTCCCTTCCAACCCAAATGATTCTATGATTCATATCTTAGTGGTGCTGTGGGTGAACTTGGACTGGCACTGCTGAGAATGATGCTGTGGGGCAGTGGATGGGACCTGACTGGGGGCATTTCTCTTTTATCCATCCTGTTGCAACAATCATGCAGTTGTGCACCGAAGTATGTGGGTAGAAGAGTTTGTCTTGAAGGGGTTGATTTGGATTCAGGCTTTTGTCAGCTGCAAATCTTAACTGGTTTATGTGGGAATGGGAGCAATTGGAGCTTTAGGAGCAGTCTTGTAAAAAAAGCTGAATCAGTGGCATAAGGAGGTAAGGTGGAAGTAGATGTGCTGTGGTTGTGTAAGTGATGTCATGGTGTTAGCTTACTAATGTGAGAGGGGCCGGGAGGGTGACTGAGACCTGGAGAGCACATGCCAGAGAGGTTGGCACACTGCAGGGAGTCAGCCTGTGCAGGCCCACTTGGGACTTGAAAAATGAGTATTGTTTAAATAAAGGAAATGAGTGACTGTGGAGTGCACATGGAGAGAAAGTGGAGCACCAAGGAAGGAGGTGCAATAGCTGAGAATGATCCTGTTCAGGTTAGGATGTAGGAGTGTATCGGGGCAGGAGGTTACACAGTGCCGCTGCCACAACCCTGTGTGAGCAGTTCCAGTGCTTCAGGCTGTGCATGATGGCAGGACAGGTGAAAGAAAAGTAGGTAACAATTTCTTTCAGATCCTGAGAAGAGTGGAAACTGAAAAGGGAAGGAAAATTGATAACAATGAAGCATACAAAGGAGGGATTCTGTTTTGATACCTTGTCTCTTAGTGTTTCGCCTGGTACATCACAAGGATGACTCTATTCCTTTGTAACTTTCCATCTGAGTGCGTGAGTGTCAGGAGATAATAACTGTATTTGGAGAAATACTTTGAAAGAAGACATCAGAAATTCTCCTACATCTGTTTCACTTTTCTGGTGTTGCAGGGAAAATGAATAAATATATTTTTATTGGAAGTGTAATTGAATAGGAAGTTTTAAAATGATAAAGTGCTGACCTTTGAAAACATGACTATTAAAACTGGTGTGACTGGACCTCTTGGCTTAAATATAGCATGTCATTTCAAAGGCACTAAAGCCAGATACATAACTTGCCCCAGATGTTTAGATACAGTGGAGCAACACACATGGTGGTTTGAGTGAGGTTGCCTATACCCTAGCAACAGTTATTTTATGAATAATACTGTAATTCCAGACACCTTCCTTTACCGTTATTTTCAGACAAATAAATTGGCACCATTGACAAGCATTGTGTTTGTCAAACCAGCTTCAAAATCCTAGTATGTTTCTTTCTTGTTACAGATACTTGGAAGTACTTGCTGTGTTTCTCTTTAATAAAATTAACAGCTTATTGAGAGCTAAGGTTGCACATTGGGTTCATAATCAGGTTTGCTTATATGGAATACTTTATTTTCTGCCTTTCTTTCATTTTGGGAGTATTTATATGGTAACAGAACTTCCATTAACTCCTGCTGTTTATTCTTTACCCTTAAGCTGTAGCCCTTTGTTGCGGCATCACAGTATTGACCCTGGAATCAATTACTGTGCGTAACAACCAGAAGATGATGAGGCGTGTTTTGTAGCCATTGTTTTTCAGTGGTCTTGGTGTATGTCTCTGGTAGTACATGGAGCAGCAGGATAAACCTGATTAAGAAGCTTGTAACACCAACTGGCCAAAAACAACAGTAAAAGCAATATGGGAGAAAATAGGCTCCTTTGTCAATCTCTCTCTTGTTTTACAGTCCTGAGAGCGCGGCTGGGAAGGCTACAGCATTCTTCCTTTATTCAGAGAGTTGGGATGTTCTCCATTAGTTTTGATGTCTGTCTCTTCTGTGGAAGTGAGTGCATGTGCAAATGTGATACAGATGTTGTATGAAAGCTTAATTACTCCTCTCTTTACTTTAAGCTGTGATGCTGTTCTGTTTTGACCCCTACCCCCCAACCCAAAAGCCTTTTCCTGAGAAGAGAAGGGAAACCATTTTCTCATTGTTCCATTACTCAGGGGTTAATTATATTCTACACTGTGACTGTACCTCAGCAAAAGCTGAATGGAAAAATAAGACTCTTTTGTCAAAAAGGCGGAAGTATTTAGGCTAGCTTAGATTTTCTGTTCCTTTTTAGAAGTCCGTACCAATTTCAGCCAAAAGAAGAAATCCCACCCTGAGGTTGCATTTCATCCACACACTTAGTTTCTGGGAGAGCTTAAATCTCTCTGCTATTCCCTCATGTTTGGTTGCTGGTCGTTGACAGGCAGCTTGGTTAAATTCTCACAGGTGCAACTGTGAGCAGCTAGCAGGAACCGAAGAAACACGGGTAATCCCGCTTAGGAAATCCCCTAGTAGCTTGGTGCTCACTTGAAGCAGAAGACCAGAAATACAGTTAGTGGCAGTTAGAAAAAAGGAAGAAAAAAAAAAAAATCTTAGCTTATGAATCAAAATTAAAGGGATGTTCTCTGCTCTAATTTCTGGGTTTAATGTTGTTATTAGAGCTCTTCTTACCGAAGAAGAAATAGCTTAATGATGCTCTTAAAACTAATACTGTGTTCTAGTTCTGGGATGCCAGATACGCAGTCCAAATGGGTAAATACATTTATTTTTATTTTGCTGTATTGATTTCTATGTATGCCTTTGTGCCCATTGACTTTTCATGCTTTCATGATTGCCAGTCTTTTCCCCCTTTATTTTTAAACATCCCTTCCAATACAGTGAAATGAGCCTTCTTTCAAGATGTCTGAGACCTAACTTGTTTATATTTTCAGGTGAGAAGTAAAAAGAGCGGTCTCACAATTTTTATGAAAGAAATGTAACATGGTGAGGTTTTTTCAGTCACCTGAATCATGAAGTAACGAAATTGTCAAAATCGGCTTCTAAGCTAACGTGTCTTGTAACTTATGTTTGTGAAAGCAGACTAATTGAGCAGATCTGAGACAATTTTGGTGTCTTGGGGATTTTTGTTGTTTGTTTTTTTTTCTCCCAGAAGTGGAGCTTCTTGTCTCTTTCTGGAAAAATTGTCAGTTTTTTGGGTTTTGTTTTTTGGAGGGGGGAGAAATATGTGAACTGCATTATTTCACGTGCCATTTAAAAGAAAAAAGAAAAAATCAACCCCTTCTTGTCCATCAGTTCTGTTGGTTAAAAATACTTCTATTTGTTTCTTTTTCCTGGATTCTTTTTTTAAGGAAACAGCTTGCATTTTCACAGAAAGAAGTCGAGTGACAGTGTCATAGAATCATTTTCAAGTGGAATGCTTGGAAAAGTCCCCAAGGGAAAAGTAAAACAAAACTTTAAACAAGGATCAAACCAGAGAGTTAAGGAATAGATAATGGTATATCTGAGAACTATGGAAGTGTTTATGCCTAAAATCTTGCAGCAGGATTTCCCACTGCGTGTTAGTATTCTCAAACATACAGCTGTGTCTAATTATCTAAAGCTGCTGTACAATGCAATTAATGTTATGCATCTGAAGAGCCAGGTAGCAGGGCAGCTGACTGTGGACGTGAACAAATAACCCAATGTGTGCGCAATGTGTGCATACAAATGCATGAGGACAAAATTCAGAGATGTTCAAAGGCTTTTGCAAGCCCAGCTTATGGGCCAAAATCATCCACTGCTCTCAGTGTGAACACAGATAATGTGGAAGTCCAGTAAGAGAACCACAAAGTGACTGCCAGTTAGTTGGGAACATAGTGTTTGAAGTTCAGGGAGAGCACTTCTAAATTCAGTTTCAAGCCATAAATGCCAACAATCCGGCAAATGGGTATTGCAAAATTAGAGGCATTGTGACTTTTAAAAATTTCTGAACAGCTGATATCATGACCCTGTATTCTTTGTTATTTTTGAAAATGCGTTACTTGCCAGACTGTGAAAATGGCTGCCTGCTTGTATATAGATTAGTTTTGAATTGCTTATAAATCAGCAGCTGCATTTTCACTAAAAGCTTAATGAAAATATAAAAGATGGAAAGGACAACACCTCTTTATTAATACCTTGGTGTGAAATTATTTAAATGCTTTTAACATTCAAATAATTTGTGTGAAACAGAAAGACTGGAAAAGCTTTTCCAAATAAATGACTGTCATCAAAGCTGCCTTCCATATAAGGCTTAGATTTCCGATCTAAGCCTATCTAAAAAGTACAGAAATATACAATCATCATGCATTAATAAATGGCAGCCTTCTGATTGTGCAGTAATTTTACTAGGCTTTCTTTAAAGTGCAATTAATTTCTTTCCTACATTATGAAGTTCATTTGAGTTTTAGATCTGGTATTTTGCTCAAATGTTGTAAAGCAAAGCTAATCTTCATAATTGATTTACTAAATGTTGCTGTTTGTATTTGCCTACCCACATAAAATATTGTACAGACCTTTTGGCTTTCTAACTAGCCAAGGTATTTTCTGGAAATGACAGAATTAGGTTGGTGATAAGTTCTTTGTGTGCAATCAAATGTTTGCCTCTTTGTCTTCCCCTCTCCCCACCCTGTGACCATACTAACAGCTCAGTCAACTTGGCTCCAAATTTCTTAATGAAAGCTATGCTGTCTCTTCAACTGTCTTGTTGACAAAATGGTGTTTCAGACCTGGTTCATCCACTTGCCTGGAAGTCCATATCCATAAGTCTCAGAAGTGGAATAGCTGAGACTCTGACCCATCAAAAGCAACCACCAACTGTACTTGTGCAAGGTGTCTGCAGCCTAACTGTGACACACAAGCTGTTGTAAAAGAGCTTGGAGTGAGAAAACTATTTTAAAGTGAAGATGGGAGCAGGTTTGGGTTTTGCTATTTTCATGAAGTGTGAGAGAAGGGATGCTGCTATTTTGCTCAGGCAGGATATTAATTAGTTTTTGGTCAAAATGTGGCACCATAAAGTTGGTGGAAATTATGAGTGGGAGGTTGTAAGAAGTCAAGTGCTTTCTGAACAAAGGTTGGAGCAGATGATTCTTAAGCTCCCTTCCAACCTATGATTTCATCATTCTAAGCATGAAACCAGTAATACTGACCTTGGAGTTCACAAGACCAAACTATGCAGATCCCCAAACTTGGACAAAATAGACAACATTTATATCCTGGCAGGAAAAAGCAGAGATTTGAACAAAGCCTTCTTCAGGCTAGTTTCCTAACAGGCTGAGTTGGAGAGAGGACAGGTTTTGGCAAGGGAAGTTTGAGTTTGTCAAAAAGACTGCAGTGTTTTTTTTGCTTATGTCTGACACATAAGCCTAAGAACTGTGCTGTCTACAGAATATATAACACTAATTTGCCAAAGCCCAAACAGGTTTTTTGACAATCTTAAGAGTTCCAGCATAGCCTGGCCTGCCATGTATTTAAAGAGAGTGCCTTAAGGCTGGTGTCTAGACAGGGCCTTGTGCTTCAGCAAAGGGAATTAAAATCATGCTCTCACGTCTCTACATTTGCAAAGCTGTCTCTCTTTCAACTACCTGCCCCTCACAGGTAATGGAAAAAAGTGTTAACTTTCTGTTTTGTCCTGGGATGTGTGAGGATAAAGAAGGTGTTTCAGGTATTGTTCGTCAAAGGATGTACTATATTGTGGCTTGTTTGAATGCTGTTTCTGAGCCACTGCTGTAAGGAGTAAACAGTGGGGCTGCTGTTCTTAGACAATCCCATTCAATGTCTCAGGCTGTCATTGTAGTAAAGGATTATTCTGACATTATAAACCATACAAAGGCAGCTCAGTGAGCTTGACCTTCTTAAATCTAAGATGAAATTACGTTCTGATTTGCATCCTGCAGTATGGAGAGTCTGAGATGGTGATTTTTGTTACAGGCATGGTGAACTGTAAAGTAAGTGCTTTATCTTACAAGGCAGTAGGTAGAAGGACTATTGGAAGTTAGCAGATTCTTACCTTGCTCTGGGTTTCAAAGGTGTGCTGCCATTTGCTACTGCTGGTATTAATGCCATTGGTGGAGTAAGTTACTTGGGTAATGGCAGTGTTAGGATTAATACAAATGTAGGTTGTGCTGCAAGTCTTAGTTCCTCAGGTACCCAGTGTAGTTTGTAAATATAGCTATTCCTGGTTTATTATTTACTTATTTTAAAAGTAACATCAAAAACTTTGTCCATAATGTTAATGCTCATTATTCTTTGATTATTCTTTATTAGGAAGATGCATTCTAGATGCTCAATGTAAAGTATGTAAGGTAATGTAAGGCAAGTGCACTTTTCAGCCTTCAGCTTAAACAACCAAACTTTTAAGAGATTTAAGACTGAAACCTCAAGTTCAGATGTAGCTGCTGTATTTTATTCTTAACTGTAAATTGTACAAAATAGGTAGACATGAAATGCTGTTTTGCTGCTTCACAAAGGTAGTGCCTTGGGTCTCAGAAAAATTCAGTTTTTGCTTTCAGATAATCTGCATTCCCTCATCACGCTGACATCACTGAAAATAGTTCCCTGCAGTGCTTCTCCATCCTTCATCTGCAGTGCTTTTTGCTGTTGGTGAACGGTTGGTTTAGAGTTTTGAATAATAGACTGGGACTCAAATGAATAACCTCTATCAATTATTCATGATAGATCTCAGAGTAGCCAGTGTACAATACTGACAATGTTCATACCGTTCTACTGTAATATGAACTGTAAATGATACAGTGATTGATACACTACAGATGACCTTTGGTCATTTTTATTAATTCCTGCTGCAGAGTTCTGTAACCTGTTTTTCATTGCATATGCCATGGAGCCACTGGGTTTTTAAAAACTCTGGCTGTCCAGAGCTGGGAGAGGCTCAGAATTTCTGCTTATTGTCTATTTATGTTCTTTGGACCAGTTATCTTTCCTTTGAGGTTAATAGTTGTATCATCAGTGACTTCTGCAGGATCATAACAGGCTTCTTGTATGTATTTAGAATAATGTTAGATGAATAAAATAAAATGTGGTTGGAGGATTCTGTATTGTGGCTGATGGTGAGCAGACATGAGTAGGGCTGTGGGGAGTTCTCAGCAAAAGCAGAGAAAAGAAGTGATGCTTGCCCTTTGCTCGTGGTCTGTTTCTGTTTGCCAGTCAACAGATTGAAACAATATGGGGCTTGAGGTGTTTTGCTTGACTAACTGCCTGCATAAGGGAGTTCCATTGTATAATCATACATTATGTATACTGTGTTGAGAAGAGCCTCAGATGCAAATTTAGAGTTACAGAATAAGCGGAAGTTTTAAGAGCATTTAAATCAGTTTAGTCAGTGTCCTACTGGAGAAGTGTTTTCTAAAGTCCAAAATGAGAAAAGGCACTTGATTTTGCATTTGTTTTGCTTATGAAGTCCATTGCTTATAAGCATAGTAACTTGGGTTTTTGCTAATTTGTTTGAGAATGTACAATAGGTACAGATCTACAGAGACTTAGTTCTGCACATGCGTATGGTGCTTACCAGAAGTTCACATGAAGGGCGTATTTAGAAGGTAAGAATAAAATCAACCAGACTTGGGAGAAATCAACATTGGGCTCTGTAGTGGAAGACAGGAGATGAGAGGGAGTCCTAGTCCATGACAACAGCCAAAATTAACCCACAATTCAAAGATAAGCAAGAAACATCTCTTTCACAGAAGACCTGGATGCACTTTGTTGCAGGTTCTGGCAGCAGAATTTCCTGTGTTAGGCTTTATACCTGTGTCACCCCTTGACCAGTATAGGTCTGGTGGAAGGGAACCCAAGTGCAGATGCAACAATGTCAGTTGAATGGCACTTTTAACTGGGTTTTGGGTAGAGGAAGGGGGTTTTAGCTGCCAGAGATAGAAGCCTTGCTGGGATAGCTGCATCCATGACAGTCCTATGAGTGTCTGGTTTTGGCTTCTGGCATGAGTGTAGTCTTGCAACTCCTGGCATGAAGATCCTCGCAATGATACCACGGCTACTCTGTCCATCAGCCCTGTGAGACAGGGCTTCTTAATGAGGGGTGACAGGAATGATGGTGGCTTGTGTTGGTAGTTACAGCTGTGCCACAGCCCCATTGTGACTAAGGATACTGTTCTTGGCATTTGTGCAAGCAGGGAACAAAAAGTATTTTGAAACTGTCACCTGACCTCACAAGGTTTCCTCAGTAACAGATACTAAACCAGGAAATCTCTTCCCTTCGTCTTCATTCCAGGGAAAGAGCTGTGGCAGGCTTCTGGTCTACATGCTGAAGGCATTCAGGAAACTGAATCTGATGCGCTAGTTACCAAGCAGTCGTGCTGGCACACCTGAATCCTGCTCCAGCTGTGCCGGACACCTCTCCACAGGGAATGCTGCTGGTCCTCATGCTGTACTCCCTTGTATTTGCAGTAGGTCATTAGTCTAGCTAGAAGTAGGACTGTTCTCCACTCACCAGACCACCTTAACAGAGCGTTAGTGGCCAACATATTTTGTTGATCAGTGTGATTCCAACTCTGCAATAATATGTAGACTAACCAGATGGAGGCTTGTACCTCTTGTGATTGTAAAATTAACCAGAATCATTGATAGTTATGAGAGTGATGACGGAGACCCAGGCGCTGTCAGAATAATGTGCTTTGAGGCATGCTTAAAGCTGTTAGGACATTATTTCGTATTGGTGCATGCTCAGTACACAATTCAACATCATGGCAAAGCACATCCACCTTGCTCTCAGCTGTGAGGGTGGGTAAGGGATGAAGACCAGTTGCTACTGAATTTGATTCAGCAAAGAAGGGGCAAGTCCCTCTCTGTTCAGAAATACATCCAAGAAATTTTAGTCACAGATCCAGGTGTCTATTTTTAGAGTTTATTTTGTGTTTCCTTTAATAGGTCAGATAGGATTTTTCTAACTTTCAGATTAAAAGTAAGTTTTATTTAATTGGAACCTAGTGTGAGAAGTTCTAGGGAATCAGTGAGAAATTTGTAAGAAACAGCTGGAAATAACAGCAGAGAAGGCAGTGCCATCTCTATTCTCTTCCTGCCACACAGCCCACAGACTGTTCATTTACGTCAATGACTAAAAGACCTATTTAAATGAATGAACTTCATGAATTAATAAGTGTGTGTAGGGGGATAAAAACCTACATTACAAAAGGTACTTTGTTCTTAGATGTTGAGAGTAAGATTTTGGTTTGATATTTCCTAACATAGCGCTGATTGCTGTTTGCTCTATTTCGTAATGCACCCCTAGTAACATGAGATTGCACCACTGATTCCTGCTATTAAATGGTTATTCAGACGTGTTGCATTACCAGCAGCTTTTTGCTTGCATGTGAATTATTAGGTGTTTGAATTAGTAAAACGTAGATTAGCAAAGTTTTTGCTTCACTAGTGGTAGAGCAGACACTTTAGCCATTTGGTCGTCAGCTACAGTCATTCTGTGTTTGACCCTCTCAAAATAATGCCTGCTAGTGCCTCTGTAATTAAANGGCGGGGGGGCTGGAGTGGGGAACAAGCCCCTGCTTTTAGCAGGGAAAAATGGTGTGTGTAACAGCAAAATATATTTTGGCTGTTCTTGCAGGAGGGCAAACTTAGGAGATCAGCAGCTTGCTTCTTCATTTTGGCTCATGTAAATAAGCAGTAAATTTATTGAGACATCCGGCACAAAACTGGTGTGAGAACAGAACTTTGGGCCTGTTGTGGCAGCTTGAGCAGATGGATGCTTCTTACTATTTCTTAAAAACTGAAATGACAGGGAGATTAGGGTTTTAAAATCACAGCTTCTGTCGCATGCATTAATTAAAGGGGTTTAGTGTAATAATTTTATCTTACTGTTCTAAAGCATGCGGTCAGCTACTTTCAATTTTCGAAAGTACTCAGCCCTCCTCTGGGAGCCACGGCTGTTTGTTCAGTTAAATTCCTTCTGATTAAAGCTCTCTGAGTGCCCATTGCCTTCATACGCTGAGACCAGCTCTGTTTTCTCTATGCTACGCTGATAATGGGGTTACTGGGAGATTTCTGAATTAGAAGTTCTAACGAAAGTTAGAGCACTTCAGGGATGCTTCACTGCTCAGCACAGTCTGATGGGTCTCAAAGTACCATTGGAGCACTAGGGGCAGTGGCTCATACATTTCTAGTCCTGACTTGTTTTGCTCACAGGGGAAGCACTGTAGCAATTTTGGTTATTTCTTGTCAGGTCCTAACTATCATCATATTTTTTAATACGGAAAGAAATTGGAAGCCAACTTCTGCAGTTATCTAGCAGTACTAGCATTTTTCTTTTTTTTTTCTTTTTCTTCTTTGTTTAGATACACCTGCATGACCTGTCCTTTATTACTTTTTCCCAGCAAAATATAAACCCACAGATTGTTCACATAGGAAAATGGCATGCATCAAGAGTGTTGATTTAGCAACCTGGAATAGGAGGGAGAGGTGGCCTTCCTTTGGGGTCTTAACCTGATGGGCTGTGTCAAGGCTGCTTAAAGAAAAAATGCCCTTATTTTAACTGTCACGGAAGTTTTATTTAAAAATGTCAGTCCTGTGGATACTATGAATTTGTTACTGGTTTTGCTTCTTCCAACAAAACTTGACATTCCCTGGAAAAGCAGATGTTTGTGGAATGAACCCCTTTTGGAGGATTAACTAATTAAGGTCAAGCTTCTGTGTTCTTCCACACCATGTATCCTGAGGCTGCAGTGTGTGTTAGGGCTCTTCCTTGACAGTGCTTTATAGATGTGTCGATTAAGGCTGGGTGAAGACCTGTAACCATCTGCCAAGCTGGTGATCCAGTGCTAGAGTTCAGCAAGGGAAAGGGAAAGAGCTGCCAGTCCAACAGCTTTCCTGTTTTCCTTTTAAACTGATGATCAGGAGATGTGGTAGAGATGACATCCATTTCCAACAATTTGTGGGAGAGCCTATCTTGGTACCAGTTCAGTGAGTGAGTAGGCAGAGGTGATGTATCCTTGCCATCTCTGGGCAGTATCACCTATGAAACATGGGCTGTGCGTCTGGGATATGCAGATGTCATTGTTATCAGCTCTGAGATTGACTTAGTGATGAGTAGTAAAGTGATGATGAACACAAGTTGTGTGTGTTTCTGTACCCCCCCCCTTTTTTTGTTTGTTAAACTTATTTTTTGGCCAAGCTTGGAAGTGCCACTCCCAGCAGGTAGGAGCAGCACCTCACAGGAGTGGAGTTGTTCTTTGCCTTATTAAGCACTATAGCTCCCTATAACAAGCTGCTAATCTGTTAGGGCATACTGATCTATCTTTAGACTGTGTTGACCCATTATCACCCCAAGTCTTTGTGTCTTAGAGGATAGGCCACACCATGTAAGGGATTTCTTAGATCCTCTTAGATACAGGAAGGAGCTTGACAGAGGAGCGAGTTGGCACCCACCCTCAACAGGACAGTCACAGTAAAAAGGGCTGTTGATAATGCATTTCTGGGTTTGGGGGAATGGAAAACCTCCTCAGAGGGTGTTTCAAAGAGAGGTGAGACTTACTCTGTGATGGATCTCTTATTTTGAGTATGCAGCCATGTCTTGCAGAGAGAGTCTGCAGGATGGAGAAAACTAAATCGGCAAGGATTTGGGTTTGAGAAGACTGGCAGAGGAATAGAGAAACTCTTTGCAGCCCCTCCTGGTGCCTTTCAACTTGGATTATAGAACCTGTCAGTCTAGAATTTGGAAGCAATTTTAACTGAGCTTGTGCTGATATATTGAATTTCTCATACTTAATTTTAAAACGAGAAAATGAAGGCTAGAAAAATTTTATGAAAGCTACTTAAAATGTTTGTAATAGTGTGATATTTCCACAGAAAATAATTAATTTCTTGTGATTCACTAATGTTAAAAGTATTGCTCTGCTTTTTGTGGGTTTTTTTCAGCCTAGTAACAAGATGACTCAGGTAGTAACCTGGATAATTAGGTTATGCAGAAACAATTTCTGTTAAAAATTTAGGGCTTTGTTCTTAACATAATAGCTTGAATTTGCTACCAATAGTAGTAGATCAGTTTTGGAACAAAATATGATATGCTAAAAGAATCCAACTCTGTTTTAAAGGCACTTCTCATTGTAAATACAGGAGTACAATGCTGCAGTGTCAATGCATTTTTTTTAGATAAACAGAATAGAGAAAATTCTAGAAGAGCTGCTACAGTACTTGCACTTTTGCTTTGTTTGGAAACAAAGATTGTATTTACTTAGAGCTTCATTGCAACTAGTTAATGTGAGTGGAAAGAAGGAATAAAAAGGCTACAAGCTTTCATCTAAGTAGGTAGTTGTAATAAATGACAAAGGCTGGATATGACAAGGAGTTATGATCAGTATGGCTTTCTCAATGTGTTACAACTTCAGAAACTGAAGCTGATGGAGCAGATCATCCTGAGTTCCATTATGCAGCACATGCAGGACAACCAGCTGATCAGACCCAGTCAGCATGGCTTTATGAAGGGCAGGTCCTGTTTAACAAACCTGATCTCCTTCTATGACTGGGTGACCCGCTTACTGGATGAAGGAAAAGCTGTGGACATTATTTATCTTGATTTTAGCAAAGCATTTGACACAGTTGCCCACAGCATTCTCTTAAAGAAATGAACTGCTCTTGGCTTAGATGAGCATACGCTTTGTTGCGTTAAAAACTGGATAGATGGCTGAGTCCAAAGAGTTGTGATCAACGGAGTGAAATCCAGTTGGCAGCCAGTCACGAGTGGGGTCCCACAAGGCTCAGTACT
>VWZO01011473.1:994106-1008746 GCA_013396975.1 Bucco capensis | reverse complement strand
TTGATAGGGCTAGGACAAAGGCTGGACTGACGATCTTCAAGGTCTCTTCCAGCTGTAACTGTTCTATGATTCAGATTTTTCATTTCAGAGGAGTTGAACAAATTTCTCATGGTTGTTCATGGGACTAAAGTATGTGGCAATACTGAAAACTGTAACTTGGAATGTCATTGGATGCCTTTAACTAGAAAACCATCCACTGAGATACATGGGTTTGTTTTTTTTTTGTTATGAAGCAGAGAATGGATGAAGTCAAAAGGACAGAGGAAGAGTACTAGTGAGTAGCAAGAAGGATGTGTTCTTGAGATGCTGGAAGAGTGTGGAGGAAGGGGCTCCAGAAGTCATCTTTATGGTTTTAACTACGGCAAGTCTCAGTGTAATGAGTTTTTCCATGGGCTGGATAATACAGAAAGATTGATAGGAAGATTCAAACAGGAAAGGCAAAGGAGGAAAGTGTTAAGATAAAGCCTTTTTGTGGGAACTGAGTGGAGATAGAAAGGTTGACCAAGCTTCACAGTTGGCAGAAGGCACTTTCTGCTAAATTCTGCTGTGGAGGGTGGCTTTCACACCTTTGACTTTAAACACAGACCACTGCAATGTAGAAACAGTGCTAAGGAATCCCTTCTCGCACATCCCTTCTTTTCCATGCAAATCCCAAACAAGATGAAAAGAGGTAACTCATAGTGTACAATTTCTTAATTATAGACAAAAGAAAACTTTAAAGGCTGTTGGTTTTTTGTTGTTGTTGTGTATTGTTGGGGTTTGTTTGAAAATGGGAGGGAGTGGAAGGGAAATTGTCAACAGTGAGCTTGGGAAAGCCAGTATTTCATCAACAAATATACAAAATTAAGACAGAGCCTTGGAAAGTCCCTGGTAAGCTCTGTGCTCATTTATACTTTAGTATTTTTTTAGGAAACTTTCATTCTGAAATAATGAAAGAATTGCTATTTGGATTAAACCTGAATCTTTAAACCAGGCAATTTTTTGAGAATTTGCTTTGAATGTGCTGCTTTTCATTAAACTTCCCTAAAACAACCTTTAAATGCGTGTTCCTGCTTTGCTACTGTTGCTCTCCATTCCTGAATAGTCAAACGGAAAAGTGCAGCATCAGGGGAGAGTCAGTGGTTTGCTTTTACTCATTGATAGGCTAAAATGGAAAATAGATGCCAATCAGAGTACCAAGTGCTCTTGGGTGCCTAGTGACAGGTAGCATTTCCACGTTTTGCAGAATATTATGAAATATACTTGTCTTTTGAATGCTATACCCTGTCAATGAAAGCATATCAAGTATGTTTTAATGCCAAAAAATAGGAGTACGCCAAATCCTTTATTGCTTGAACAAACCTAGGCCTTTGTCTCAGAGATACTTGCCTGTAAATCTTTGATTTTATTTATTTATTTATTTATTTATTTCTGAGAATAAGGAGTTGGCTCCATTTATCCTACTCCTGGTCTTTTTCTTTGGCTGGTAGTTGAATTCACAGCATAAAAATGTACTTTTTTCTTTTCCTTACTACATTTGGCAAAATTGGAAGGTTTTTATTCACATGCACTCTCCATATAATTTAAATTCAATGGTATGTTGCTGCAGCACCTCAGCTTGCCCTCCCCGACCATAAGCTAGCAGTCTGGAGTAGTTTAAAACTGATGCAGTTGTCAGTGTTGGATACGATCTCCATAGATACCTGTTTGCTGTGCATGTTAATTCTCCTGGTTTTACTTTCCTGTTAGTTGTATGTAAGTGAAGCTTCTCCCACTCCTATTGCAGTTTTTAAATCTGCAAGTATGTTCTCTGTATTAGTGCTCGGCAGGCAAAGGTTTTTGCATTTGTGAGATCTTTGTATTTTCTTCTCCCACATTTTTGTATTTTCCCCGGTGGCTGTGCTAGGGAAGTTAAGAGATCCTCTCCTGCAGAAAGACACGTGAGCTTAAAGATTATCAAGAAGGACTCTCTGAAAAGATAGAAATTGGCATTGCCTCATCCTACTGCTGACTGCCCAAACTGGTCTGTTTTGACAGAGCTGTTTCTATATAGCAGGAGCAGTGAACAGAAGTCAAAACCTCTGTGTCAGGAGGTTTTGTTTCCCCTAAGATGGATGCTTTTCTGCCATCTGCAAACACAGTGCTCCCTTAAAGTATCCTGTATTAGCCTGTTGGGGGCTGGTTATTTCATGGGGAGTTTTGGTTTGAAAAAAGAAAAAAGGTATAATATAGCACATTATGTAGAACCCTGCATTAAAATACTTCCTATCCCTGTTCCTGATGTTTCTGTAGTTACACTCCAGATGGGTGGACCAGACACAGCTTCAGCTGGAAAAGGGTTTTATTCTCTGTGTTTTCTTGGTGATTACACACACTTTGACCTAGGGTGAGTTTGTTGTCTTTGTTAAACACGTTGGCACACCTCACTACTGAAAGAAGTGTTTGTCATTTGAGAGGATGGAGCCCCCTCTGCCCCACAGAGATGAGAACAACCTTGCACTCGGTCACTGAATGACTTGTGTCCCGATCATACAGAAGCATAATGGCATGTGTAATTTTGGTTATGGAAGACAGGGGAGCTCAGCTCTGAGGCTTCCTTGCAGTGGGGACCAGGTTTCCGAAATACTGGTGGAAAGTAGTGGGATATTGCCTGCCCGTTCCCAGTCCCATGGTTAGTTCTCTTTTGATGCTGCAAAGTGTTTCCGTCTCTGTCCTTCAGAAGCCTGGTGATAGGCGCTCACACATACGCCTGTGATTCAACCCCCATGCTCCATGTAATGGGCTCACATCCAGTGTGGAAATTGGGCTGCCCGGAGTGGGAGGTGGACCAGGAAGGAGTTCCACTGAGTACTGCCTCTCCCAAGAGCCGTGTCCTCTATGGCATTACTGTTGCCTGGGGACACTTCTGCAGAGTGAGCCCTTTGTTTGTTTTGTTCATTTGGTGGCTTTTTTGGTGTTTGTTTGATTGTTTTTTTTGTTTGTTTGCTCCCACAACTTTGTGGTGTTCCCCGGTGCAGAAGACCCAACAGAGGCCATGGGTGCTGATGGCGACTGGAGGGATGCATGTGCATGGGGGGGAGGTTTCCACCAGCGCTAGGTTAGCCATGTGTAGGGCTGGTGGGTCCTGATCTGTAGCTGTGGGAGGAGCATGGCCACCTGTGGGATGAATTTGGTAGGGAATTTTTTATCTTTTACTTTGTTTGGGGTTTTTTGTTTGTTTGGAGGTGGTTTTGTGCTGTGGGTAGGGTTTTGGAGCAGGAGGCTTAGGCAGCGCCCGGCCTAGCCCAGGGCGGAGTGGGTTTGGAAAGGGGCTTCAGGCGGCGGCGGCTAAGGCCCAGGCGGCGGCAGCAGCAGCAGCAGCCAGCAGCTTGGAGGGAGGGAGCGGGCGGCGGCTCATTCGCTGGGCGGCGGCGCCACCTGGCGGCGGTGGGTGGAGCGGCCAAACACATACCGCCGTCCTCGTTTTCTCTCCTTCCTCATTCTCTCTCCGTTCTTTCTCCTTCCTCCTTCTTTCTCCTTCTTTCCTGCTCGCCAGCTCTGCAGTTCACAACTGCCCAGTGCCTGCTTGCTGCCGAGCCAGGGAAAATAGCATTGAAAATGCCAGAGGTTTTGTGTAGGCTGTGTATCGTAATAATCTCTGCTGTTTGGGACACTGGAGCTCTGATGGTGTGTTTGTGGCAGGGAAAGGTCCATTGTCCTGCACGCGATCATAGGGTGGGATTGTAAACTGAGAGCATTGCCTGTATGCAGGTGAAGGTGCCAAGGGGAGGAATGCCTTAGTAGTGCTGAGAGAGTATTACTTAATTCGTGGGGATAGGGAGCTGTTAACTATGTAATGTTCCTCAACTACTTTGAGTCACTTTGGAAGCTGTGCTTTTCTTTTTATCAAAGAACTAAAACTGAAATTGGATTGATGCAATGTCTGTGTTGTAAAGACTAGTTATCACCTGGACCTTGTGTGTAGTCAGGTGTGCGGTGGATTAGGTCATGGATTAAATGCGTCTTAGAGAACAGATTTAAAATGACTCTGACTTGGAGAAGCAGAAGGATTTTCAAAACCCTTTATTTCGCTGATATTGACCTAATCTGTATCTTTGTCAGAGTAGTTGTGCAGTAAGTACTTTTTCCGATGCTACTGGAAAAACACACACGCGCGCCATGCAATTGTTTACCTTTCTCTTTTTGGAAATAACTGGGCAAACTTCTATTTTTCTGTATGATTTTCTCCTATTGAAGAATCTGAATTAAGCAGATCAGTGTGTTAAGATTCTTCTTCAGGCAAGTTGTATTTCTGTCTGGAAGTCATAAGGAATCAACTGTGGTTGGGATGGGGGATGTCCTGCCTTTTGTAACAGGAGAGTGTAGATAAATGGCAAGTAAGTGATGTAGGTAAACTGAGGAGCTCTTTCTTTTTCAGTAAATTAATCCTACTTTATTATTTTTTTTTCTACATGCATGACAACAGATGTTGCAACTGATAAACAACTCGGGTGGTGGAGTGGGGAGGTGCTTTGCTTACCTCAGTTCCCCTTACCCCTCCCCAGTGCCTTGTTTAATTCTGCTGGAGTTGCTCTGACCAGACCCATAGTGTGCTGCTGGGAAAGCAGATGGCCTTCCTGAGTTTCCAAAAAAATCAGATCCCTGTAAGACCTGAACGCTGGGGAATAGTTAACACTTAAACTCATTAGGAGGAGAGGTGTCAGTACTGCTTCTTGCAAAAAATAGCTCAGGCCAGAGCCCTTGCCCAAGAACTGATGCAGCTTGCTCCTTGTTCCCAGTGGTGTGCTCCTCCATCCCGCCAGGTCTGCATGTCTGAGAAAAGGCTTGTACTGATGTGTGGGCATCTTTCTCTTTTAAGGACACCTCATACAGATAGCTGGTCATCAACATTTAAAAATCTTTTTTTAATCCTCTGGCAGGTGCAGGGATTTTTCATGCTGCTTTCTAGGGGCTTGCTCTCAATATGGAGGCAAGAGACATCAGTGAGGGTAACTGAGCCTCTCACCCAAAATGATGTTTGCAGGCTGCTGCAGGTACATGTGTAGAAGCTCTTTTCTATCAAAGCAAGTTTTTAAGTTGCCCTTAAACACTTTTTCCTGTTGGCTTGTAAGGTGTGTAACAGAATGAGGACTGGGTAAAGGAAAAAATCTGAAGCACTTTCCAGCCCTTCTTGATATATTTTGTTGGGTTTGATTTGGCATGGGTTTTGTTTGGGTTTTTTTTTAATCCTTTTAGAAAGGAGAAATTCCAAATTAAGCCAGCCTGTGGCAGTGTTTTTCAGCATTTCTTTTGCTTTTGCTGCATTTAAAGCTTGAGCCTTGGTGCTAACTGGAAAAGTTGAGAAGCTTTCTATGTGCTATATGCAGTGGTTAGTTTTAGTATTTAATAACATTTTAGCATTTTAACACAGCTCTTTATTTATTAAAATGAGTGTGTGATATAAACATGACTTACAAGTGCAAAATTACTGTTTTGTAGTCTATCTTACTTATTTTAAAAGTGATGCGTTGCTATTGCTAATTTTCAAATGGATTTGATTTCTTCCCCCTCCCATTCAACGTTAGCATAACAATGTTTCTATTATTTGAAAGATTCTTTAAAACACATTTACAGCTGCTGCTTCTTTTTTCAATATGTCTTTGAGACATCTTCTTGTCTCCTGACCTTTCTGAGCTACATCACCCACCATGGGACAGTTCTCATCTGACTTCCTTTCCAAACAGAAGGCTTCCTTTGCTTTGAAAAGGGATCCTGTACACTAGAGATGAATAGGTGTTGAAATTTATTTGTTTTATCTCTTAAATTACATCTTAAAAGTTTTTCTTTTTTTCTGTGAGTCGTTTTCCAGATTACTAAGACTTTAAGGAGTGAGGATTTAAGCAAACCCAGAACTTTGGTGCTCTTGTGAGCTCTCAAATTTACCTTCAGTATAAAAGGAAAAGTGTCACCAAAAATGCTAAAACTCCAAATCCCTGTTAGGGCGCATTCTGCCCGCAGGCAGCTGTCTTTTCTGCTGCTGTGCTGGTGGGAGTAGATTCCAGCCTGCTTTGTCTATTAGCTCTTCAAGGGGATTATGTAAGTTGCCAGTAAATGGTTGATGTCTTTAGCTGTCACAGAGTTGTTTCAGGCCAGGTCTGAAAGGCCACTTACTTTGGCTGAAGTGCCTCCTATAGTTATTGTTACTGTTTTCTCTGTTCATACAGAAAGGAGCAAGGGAGGACACTGGAAAGAAAGGGAAGGAGAAAGGAAAGGCTCCTTACCTAGCAATTAGCCAAAGTGCAAATACCTGTGCCCTGTGCCTTCATTAGGAGCAAAGATTGGCAATGGTGAGATGGAGGAGGGGTGGATGTGAGCTGAATCTGGCAGGCAAAATCTTGAGCCTCCTCTCTTGAGGCCTTCAGCTCAGGGCTGCAGGTTGTGCAATATGCACACAACATGTTTGGTGCAGTTCAGCAGCAGTTGGTACTGAGTTGGTGGCCTTGGCCAAGTGGACCAAGGCTGCTCTTGTGCCTGCAGCCACATCCTCTCTGGGAGCTCTGGTTCCCTGTGGTCCATCTGGAGCAGAGCTGTTCAAATCAACTTTTGATCTCTAAGCAGCTTAGAGCCTTCCTGTACCTTGAGGAAACTCTGCACATCCCACACTCTGCTCTCTCATCCCACATCCCTCCTCTTTCCTGCCACATAGTTGTGGCATCATGTAATGATGACCCACCAAAGTCACCCCTCACCAAGGACATCCAGTTTTCAGTGATGATAGTTCAGTCTGTCCAGTCTGTGTCTTGGATTTGATCTGACTTGCTTCTTTTCCTGGTCCAGCCCTATTTTCTTCCATTCTCTTTCGAAAGTCCTCTTCTCTCTGAGAGCTTGAAAAAAATTATTACAACAAAGCAAATTTTCTGTCCAAGTACTGGATAACCAGTGAATATTTATACTTGTAATACTTACAATTTAAGTTCACCTTTCTGTGATGTGCCACTGTATTTAGTGTGACTGACACATGCAGTAGAGATCTTTGACTGCTTTAAGTCTGTGAACAGAGCCACCAGCCACGGTGACATGGCCTTCGGCAGGAGAAACAAGGTAAATTAGGTCATGCAGATCTCCTTATTTCCATACCTGCACGACGTCTGTTACCATGCTGGGCTTGCTGGCTATAGCTTAAGTATTTCTGCAGAATGCTAGCCTACAGTACAGCTGTACCCTTTGTTTTTAGACTGAGCAGATCTGCTAAAGGGCTTTATGATGTATGGCAGTATGCTACCCATGCTTGAGAAACGATAGGAGAAATGAAATATTGGATGAGGGATGTTAAGCTGTGTGGGGAGGCTGTCAGTCCACAGTCTTGGCCTGGAAAGCCTTTCCCCTTAATGCACTTGAAGGAAGAGGAACAGGTGGTGATCAAGAAGCCGCTCTGGAGCACACATTGTGGCAAGTCTGACTGTTGGAACAAAAGGGAAAATCTTCAGGAAGATTTACAACTGTTTGTGTCTGTGTTTGGTTTGGAGTGCCTGTACAGGCAGGCTGCCACTTGCTTAAAAAAACATTAACAATTTGAGTCATAATTTTCCATGTCCTCTGCAAGTAAGTTTTGATGCATGAAAACCAACTGCACTTCTTTTTTTGAGCCCTAACCTAAAAAACAAAGAAACAAATAAACAAAAAACCCAAAGACAACAGTCCCTACCCAAATCCAACCCTCTCAAATTTAATTGTGTATCCTGCTATAGTAATTGCCTTATGCCCTTTCTCTTTCCTCCTTCTACCTGCACCAGACAGGGCCACACATGGAGAAATGCCTAGAAGCTACAGAGCATAATGGAAGTACTCTGCTTAGGTTTTGGACCAGTTCATACTGTATTGCTATTAACTCTGGAATTACGACAAAGCTATGTTAGTCAAATTGGTATCATCTGGCCTAATCGCTTCCTAATTTTGCAGAGTGTTCCAGGGGTTTTATATCCCATAATTTTCTTTAAGTATATTATGAGCAGCAGCATTTAAGGCAATGCCAAATTGTACAGTTTTCATTTTGGCAAGCAGTCCCAGCAAGTGTTTTTGTATTGGTCCTGTGTATGTATTCATCTCTCCCTCTATTTCACTTGTAATTTATAGATAAGTACTTACTGTTCCCTCACCACTTCCCAGGATCCAGGCAGTGATGTGGAACTGTGAAGATGCCTGCACATTTTAAGCTGATGTAGTGCCTTTTCTCTGGTTCAGTCCATGAGTGGGAGTGATGGACCCTTTCTTCTTCACCCACTTACATACTTCGGTGTTACATTTCCTAAAGGAAGAACAAAAAGGTCTGAATTTTTGTGAGCTGGGGACAGAGTTGCAAAAGCCACATGTAATGTGACTCATTTTGGTTTCTTGGCACCATGCTTTGCCTGGCTGTAGCTAGAGCAGCTCTGTGTGAGATGGGAAAACATTGGGGTGCTCTTAAGTTCACAGAGCAGAGAGAGTCTGTGGGGCACAACTAGGAAGTCCAGTCCCGGAAGGGGCCGTGCTGGGAATGTAAGCAGGATGTGACAACAGGGTGGAGATTTGATGCGTTAGTTACAGCCTTGCTGTGTGAGGTTGGACAGATCAATGTCACCTCCTCTAAGCTCTTGGTTTAAAAGGCAAGATTTCTTCTCAACTGGCAAAAGCCCCACTGAAGTCTTAACTACCCTTGGATCAAGGGAGTGTGGAGAAGCACTTGGAAATATTTTGGTAACAGGAGCTACAGCTTCACCTGCAGATAAGTACACATTATTGTGTGAAGCTTTTCCCCTGCTGCTGGGCTGAGATTACCCTCACAAGACCTCTATGAGAAATACAGAGGTGAAAGAGTTGATAGGTAAGTCATCACAAGCCCTGATACTACCTAAATTCCTATGCACACGTATATAATGTCTTACAAAAAACCCAGTGAGGAGATGCAGAGAGATGTGATGAGCACTGGAAATGTCATATCTGTGGCATGCTGCCAGCAGCAGCCATTTTAGCCACATGTGCACTTTCAGTTCATTGCGTGTTCTACTGTGGATGCTTTCCTTTTTCTCACCTGCAAATAAAGTCTATGTTGACTCTGGAAGGGTTGATACCTGGGAGACAGATCCCAAAGCCTCCAGCACTAGAAGAATTTGCATTTGGGCTTTAGCACAAAGCTTTTTGTACTTGATGTGCACCTGTGCAAGGCTGAGGGTGATGAAAAGATATTACATCAGGAAGAGTGGAGTAAGTTGCACATGGAGCTGCTCTTGCAGCCAGCTGGCCTTTGGGAGGCTTGTAGCATTAGTGCCCTAAATAACAACAAAGCCAGATAGTCTTCAAGTAAGAACTGTATGCAGGTAACTTGACAGGAAAAGTTCACTGTGAACTTTTAGGCTTGCTTCTGGTGCCTAACAACATGGACTTCAACCTGACAGATTTTGGACCTAATTTCCTTTCCCACCTAGTTCCTCAGCTACTTTCTTGGTGTCTGTTCTCTCATTGTGCTTGAATTTCCAATAACCTCGCTGGACTTTAGATCTCTGCAGATGGGGGATGGTTTCAGGCCTCCCTTCTCTATTTTTTCTTTTTTATTATTATCATTAAAAAATAGAATGATCCTTGAAGTGTGACATAACTCTAAAGCATTTCTCTAAAGCATTTATGCTGTGCAAAGGAATCTGTAATTTTACTGAGCTAGGGAATACCTTGTAGAAAGGGGTCTTTTGTGTGCTAGACTCTAACTGTTCTCTGACTCGGATTTCACTCATCTTAAAGGTTAAGTTTCAGATTTAATCAGCTAAAATTTTTGTACTCTTTTTACACTTTTGTGACTAATGCAATCAGTATCTCTGATAACAAGAAAAATTCAAAAACCTCAGCATGTGCAGTCCAGAACTGAACAAACTTTATTGAATTAGTTTGATTATTGCCTATTCTTGTGTTTTTCTGCCCAGATTGTAAGACCTCAGTGGGTTTTGTTTTCACAAGCAGCAGGAGTCCTCCCAGACAATGTCAGAGAGATTAGTCAAATTGAGACTGGGAAGTGTTAGAAGTCGTGGGCTCAGCTGACCTGTCCCAGTTTCAATCCCTGCACTGTCCCCCAGTCCTGCAGAGGGAAGGAGACAAATAAAATTTAAGGTCCCTTGAGCTTTTTGCAGGCTCGGGCATGGCAGTATGATGTTTTAAGCATTCAACAACAAGGGTAAAAAGTAACTTGAGGGTGAAGTTAGAAATTGCAGAGGGTAAAGTTAGAGAAATGAAGCAAACAGGACTTTGGAATAAATCCATACGTTGTTTTACCAAGAACAGAGGGAAGCCTGAAAACAAATGTGCATGAAAAACAGCTGAAAAATAGCATGGTCATAAAAAAAGTTGAATTTAGGGCTCCAAGCATTAGTCACTCAATCATCATGGCAACAGTAGTAGTACTGTTTGGGAAGAAAAGAGTGTGAGGAAGAAAAGCTAAATTTCCTTGCTGTAAGGTGCTTGGAAGAATTTAAATTGCTTTGGTCAGATATTAATTTTCCCGTGCTGGACCCACTCCCAAATTGTGTGAATACAAAAATGCATTTCTTTTTTTTCTTTACTTGGGAGATCATGCTTTTTCATCCTTTCCCAAGAAATACTGGGCTGAAAGCTGACAGTTGCCATCAAGCATCCGTGTCCTGAAATTGTTGTCTGTGAGATTAAAAAGTCGATGAGAAGTCATTTTTGGGAACTGTAAGGTTTAGATGTACTAGAAGAGAAGGGAGGCCCTGAATGCAAACTATACTGAAGGGCTGCTAGTTCTGATTGGCAAACCCATGCTCTGGGTTAATTTGCTAAGGATGGAAACACAGTGTTGTTAGAAGTGTTTATCTGATTGTGTGGAAGTGAAAAGGTAACTCCCCAACATCTAGCCACAGCAAAAATAGGAGAAAAAAGAATACTGAGAAATAATAAGAAAAAGTGGTGTGGTATAAACCAGGAACACCTTGCTCATGACCAGACGAAGGTAGGCTGGGGTGAACTGTCTAACTGATGAACCAACTATATCAGACAGCATCTCAATCTCAAGAACTTTATTGGGTTTCTGACCTGTTAAAACCCTCGAACTTCAGCCAAAACCACCACCAGTTCTAAAATTAGTCAAAGAGAAGGCAGGGACGTTAGTTTATTGTGTGTTTTCTACCTTTCTGTACCACCCTCGTACCTGCTAGCCTGCCCCATCCTGCAGTACTGAGTACTCCAGTTTAATCCTTGGTCGTCTCTTTTTCTGAATTAGTGAGGAGCTGGTGTAGCTGGATCTGAAAATGTCTAACAATGTGTAAGGCAAGATGAGCTTTGCAGATGAGAAGTTGGATCTCGTTTCAAAACAGCATAGCTTTTTCTTTTCAGTATCTCATTATACTATTGTGCTGTAAGAAAACCTAAGAGTGTTTCTAGGAGTTGTCTCTCACCTCATACCTGCTTTGCCACCATGTTGGGGATCTGCTGAATGATGCTGCCAGAGCAGAAAACAGAGGAAATGACAGATAGCATGTGGAATATGAAAACTACAGGCAGCTTGAACAGGGAGCATGGCTGGTGTAAGATGAATCATCCTCTGCAAAACAGATACCAGGTCTCTTTGAATAGCTTGACCTATGCTCAGATGATAAACCTACTGCTAAGGAGGGTCAGGGGCTCACCGGTGAATGCTCCGAGAGTTCTTTTCTTAGCTAACCACACAGGGAATTAGTGTGAAAGGAAAACTGGTTTTGGAAATTTGCTGACAAGGGGTTTTAGTGTGTTGTGCTGGTAGAGCAAAGGGAAGGAGTAATTAATGCTTTCTGCCTCCCCATGCAAAGGATAGGTTTTTATCATGTGTTGATAATCCATGTTTTGTCCTTTTAGGTTTTACAGCCCAAGTGGTGTGCTGCCTTTCCCTTGACATTCATTCAACAAACTGCAAATACACATAATTGGGGTGTTATTTTTTTCTGTTCATTATAAGTTTTATATCTATCTGATTGTTGTGATAGACTCTAGTGTTCAGGATAACATAAAAATCTCTTGGAGCTTGGCACTCCCGGGGAGGCTACAGGTGTTGACCTGTCACCTTCCTATCTTCGTTCAGTCATGTGAGGGACACTTAACTCTTCATCATTATTTTCTGGTTGGTTACTTTTCTGCTGCACTTCTCTGAACCCCTCCTGACTTGTCTGTATTTGTAGATCTGCACAGATATTCTGGAGAAATGGAGTATTTTTTGTTGGACCTTCCTTTCACTGGATAAAAGACTTTGACTTTCTGCTGCAAACTTGAGTTTTGCCTTCCCACCCCTTCACCCCCCCGCCCGCTGTGTCCCACTGTATTGTGCTTACTGTGGGCTTTTACATAGTGCCCATTACTATTGTATATATATTTTGGTTTGTATATATCTGTGTATATATATGTATAAAGATGTGACCAGCATGGCTATCATCTAAGTGTCTTCTTTAGAGAGGTATTTTTAGTTTTATTTTTGTAATGCATATTTTTATTTGTGAAAGATAAGTTGAAGAACCTCACCTAGTAGACTCATATTTAACTTTCTGTCTATTGTAACATCTGTTATTTTCAATGTTACTGCTTCCCAGATTTTGCCCTCCCACTGCATGGGATTTTTTGGATTGTTTCCCTTCACTGACTGCTTTTTTGTCCAGAATGAATCTCATTTGATTATTTTCAGACTGCCTTTCTATTCTCTCTTAAGTCCTTGTGCGTTATTTCCTTGTCCCCACTATTTTTGCAGCTCCTCCAGTGTGATATTTCCTGGAGATTTGTTAGCATGCTGTCTAGAGTCTCTTCTGGATCATTAAAGAAAATAACAAGTGAAATAGGACCTCATACAGCTCTTTGCAATATCGTACCTTCTTCCAATGTTATCCTTGGCTTTTATCATGATTTATTTGCAACCAGTTTTCAAATCGAGCCACAGCATTCATCTCTAAGTGCAAATCACTATCAAATGTTTACTAAAAATCAAATACATCACATCTGCTCCTTTCCCTTCAACTCCTAGTGTTATAATGCTAGCCAGAAAAGGGGCCAATTTCTAGCCAGTTCTGCTGTTCTGAATAGAAATCACAGTTCTATTGTCCTCAGGCTTGTAGCCTGGTTTACTTTATAGGAAGCCTCATGAATTAAAACAGCTGTGTGGCCCATTCTGAAATTTGGTTTAGTGCAGAAACAGAGCAGAAGAAACAAGTCGAGTTTACCCAGTTTAGGAGGAGAGAGAAGAGGGATGTAGAATCATAGAACAGTTTCAGCCGGAAGAGACCTTGAAGATCGAGTCCAGCCTTTGTCCCATGCACGTGAGGAGAAGGGGAGTCACTTTTATCTGCCTCTCTAAGATACGAAACTAAGTGATGACAATTAGATATATTTCTGAAGAACTGGTTGAATCTCTGAATGTTCCTGTGGCTTCCCATATAGTTAGTGTTTCACGCTGTCCTGCATTGCTTGTCTGTGATGCTATCGATGTTTGAAGCTATGGCCAAACTGACAGCATGAGATGGCATCAGCAGCCACCTCCTAGCTGGGCACCTTGTAAAATTCCTCTGCTTTAGCTGTTGGGACCCATGACACAGAAAACATTAACACTTCAGGGATGTGGTAAAGGGACCTTTCTTACTCTTAAGTACAACTGGTAAACAGCTGTTTTGGACAAGAAGCAAAGGAATTAAGACAAACGTGAGAAAATGACAGGGACTGTAGGATAAAAAGCAAGAGCATGCTTGGCTAAAGACTCTTTCAATGGGGAATGTGAGTTATAGTCCCTGGAGATCATGCATCCCATTCATGGCTGTTCGCAGCTCAGCCTGGACCACCATCCACAATGGAGAGGATGGCATGTGGCAGCATTTCTGCCTGGGTGTTGGTTTCTGGAGTGTCGAGTCCCTGGCAGAAAGCAGGATGGGGATAGGGAAAAGCTTGGGTTGTGCTTTATGCTGGTGAAGAGCCATGTTCATCCAAATCCTGGGGAAGGTGTATAAGTGTGGTTTTGTTTGGGGCACACAGGACTGTGTTCTGTGTCTCCACTTCCTCCCCGCCTCCATCCCAAGTACAGATTTAAACTGCACAATCCAGACCTAAAGACCAAGCCCAGACCTAACCTAACATCACATTGTCCGCTTTGCTCAAACAGCATGGTACATAGATTTTGACCAAGTCAGAAAGCATTGAGGAGTGTTTTGAGGTGCTCAGAGCAACCTGAAAATCATAGGTGTCTGCTGATAAGCTTCTATATCACAGCAGCATAGTTGGACCAAGAAGTGGCTGGAGCCTCCTGGATCCTCAGGCCCCAAGAGCAGGACTCGCAAGGGTCTCCCACCTCCTTTCTCTGCCTGTTCTGCTCAGTGTAGCCAATTGGTCAGTTCAGTCTCTGCTGAGTACTGCCATGACCACATAATTTGGTTTTGCTTTGCTTTACTCCAGTGATCAAAGGAGCCACTCCTTGTGATCATAAAGACAAGCCTTAAAATCTTATTTAAGAGCACCAATATTTGGGACTTTGAGAGATGTACTTTGAAAATAAGACAGATGTGGAGTGTCACATTTCACCACTGCATGCAATGTCTTTGTTTCAAACTGTAAATTTGGCTAGTAGTTCTGGGCATGTTCTTTTCCAAAACCTTGCCCCTGCAACACAGGAAAAACAAGTTTCTGTGTTGTGAGTGTCCG
>VWZO01011473.1:876475-994073 GCA_013396975.1 Bucco capensis | reverse complement strand
TCCTTTAGAGAGTTCAAAAGGAAGATGACCTTAGCAGAATGAACACTTAGCCCTGTAAGGCTGTAAATCTATGGGTTACTTTTAACCTGATTACCTTGAATTAAACAGAAGCTTAGGAATTTTTTTGCTTGAATTGAAGGCAAGGCTAAGTAGAGTTTATTTGCAGTGAAACTCCAGCCGAAGACATGCTTATTCCATTGTGCCATGCAGAATAATGCCTGTGGCACTGTTGCTGCACTGACGAACAGTGCTTAGCTTTCTGAAGCACGGGCTTTTATAAGTTGATACAAGATGATATGCAGCTCTAGAGCAGTTCACTCCTTTCCCGTTCTCACCCCTCCTATGGATGCAGTGATCACTTTGGACTTGTGACATTTCAGATGGAGCATGGTTTCTGTACACTTGCCTGGCAGTGGCTCATTAACTGCGTGCTAATTGAAACTGAAAGTTTGTCAGATGATTCAATTCAGTTACATGTTAAATGGATTCAGGGTGGTTAGCATTACTGCTGTGATGGAAACCTCTGTGGAATTGATTTGTGAACTGATTTGGAGGGATTCTGTGGCTTCACCAGTGGCTAGAGACTGATATCAGGAGAGTGGGCAGAGGTAGCCATGCTCCCAGCAAAACAATTCCTACTCTTCTGTTCCACCCTAAATGACTTTAATTACTGCCCAGTATGTTCCCTTTCCAGGACATGTGTTAGGTAGATAAATTTAGTCTAGAAACTAGAAAATGAGAAAAATAGGAAGTCTTGTTTGAATTCTGTGATCTGAATGACTGAAAGTGTTGAATTCCTTATCTCTCAGTGGATAAAGTGGTCATGAAATTTGACTCAAATGTAAACATATTAAAAATGTAAACATGTTAAAAAAAATTGATCTAATTTAAAATTTGCATCCTCTATAACTCATCTTTTAGACTTGGCCACTGCAAAAGTCTCTCTTAAGTGAGCAATTTATTCTGTATGTTGTACTTGTTTATATGCTTGGTTCATGTGTGGAGCCATCTTTTATAGCTGAGTTAAAAACCCTTTGAAAATAAGGGCTAGTCAGTCTTATCTGCTTACCTTAACTAGGTCAGTCTTATCTGCTCCATTATCTTTGCTTTTGTTAAAGCATTGAATGGTTGCATATTTGTTTCTTTTTCTCACAGTCTCAAAATTTTAACATGGGTGTGTTACTGAATTGTTCTTTCTTAAAAATGTCATGAACATGAAACATTAGAGAGTTTATCCAAACTTTGCAGTCATCTTTAAAAGTAAATTGAACTGTTGTGTCATATTTCAAGATTTTCTTGCTTATACAGTGCATTTGGTCTGTAGCATGTCATTATGATACTAATGCCAAAGTTTGCTTTTTTTCTTCCTATCTTATTCTAATCATGAATTCTGCTCTGTCTTTTGGACTACTTTATGGATGAAATGACAATGTTTTCCTTTGTTTGACCCATTCAGATGAAAAGCCATACCACTGCAACTTTTCTGAAGAGGAAGCTCCAATGGTAACATCTCAGTTGGACGAACTCCCAAAGCTGGGAAGCTGCAGTGCCAGAGAAGATGAGGCCAGGGAATCTAAACCAGAGATTCCTGCCCTGGTGTCAGCACTGGAGAGTGTCATCAAAGAGCCCTTTTCAAAATACCAAGATCTAAAAGGTTCTGCAGACATAAAGATGCCAGCATTTCACCACAACCAAGGGCTTCCTTACTCCAGTCACATTGCTAGCTTTGCTTCAGATTTGGGCCAGACATCTTCAAACATGGTCATAGACTTGAAAACCTCATTTGAAATGCAGGCATGTCATGCTAGAGAAAATTTTCTAGACTTGCACAGGGAGTATCCTGTGACAGAAGAAGGTGCTGCAGCTCAAGAGGTAGCTCCACTCGATTTGAGTGAAAAATCAACAAGGGATAATTCATGCAATAAAAATCTGAGTACATCCTTGCAGGCTGCTTTAATTGTCTACCCGTGTCCTTTTTGCAGTCACAAGACCTACTACCCTGAAGTCCTGTGGATGCACAAAAGAATTTTGCACAAAATCAGCTGTAACTCGATGGTGCCCCCTTGGGTTCAACAGAATGGATTCAAGAGTATTAAAAACAACCTGGTCTTTCTGGCAAGGAGTGGGCGTACTGGTCCTCCTCCTGTTCTCGGTGGTAAGGAATGTCAGCCTTTACCCATCGCCAGATTTACACGCACTCAAGTGCCAAGTGCGTTGCCAGGGTCCAAAAGCAACTCGCTTTCTGTTGGGATGACTGCAAAGTCTGGGAGCACGTATCAGTCAAAGGACAATCATGCCTTTGGCCACTGTGGTCCACGCTTATCAGGTCTGGATGGGTACAGACAGCCCAAGCTAAACCATTCCCAGGAGCAGTACAGCATAGCGCCACAACAAAAAAGTAAATATGAAGCAAATTCTAAACTTACGCAAATGGGAACCTATAGCAGAAGTGTGACACCTACTCAAACGGTCATATCCAGGCCTAGTACACAGCCCACCAACAGTAAGCAAGTGGAAAAGTACATGGTTCCCCAAGGAAGTACTAGTTTTGCCCCTCCAGGTAAGCACTGTGCGTCCGACTCTATGAAGGCCAAGTTCAACCCAGTGCTGCAGTATCATCCTCTGTGTAAAAGCGAGCAGTACACTAAACACGAAGAGCCATCAGTGCCTCAGAGGGAGTCCCACATGAAGGCTGGGAATGAGATGAGAACATTGACAAACTGCACGGTGGCAGCACGAGCAAGTCCACTGTTGCAGCCCCAGCCTAGTGCCGCAGGAGTTTCTCTGGCTTTACACTCCAGCAAACAGGATCTGGGATCAGATGGGCATGAGAAACATTTGGACGTTTTAAATATCTTTAAAACATACATTCCAAAGGACCTTGCTTCGTTGTACCAAACCTGCAGTGCCAACAGCCCTGTCCTGGATCACACAGGTAAGACTATCACAAGCTCTTCAATAGCTGAGGATGCGGCTTTCTTGTTCCTGCTTTGTTCAAAGCCATGACTTGCTGTTTCAGAGTTTCTTCCTTCTCTCCCTTTAACGGTTGGAATTACAAGTTCATTGTTCTTATAATTTCTGGATAGGCTTGAATAGGTTTGTTTACTGATCTTTAACATTGCAGCATCCCACCTTGTGCATTGTGGACATTTCTGTCATAGGTTAAATGTGTCTGGTTCCACCTAGAGTATTACTGTTCCTTTGTATCCTCACTTCAAGTAGGCCAAAGTTACACAGATGTGCTGTCACACAAAGATCCCCCTGATATGCTGATGCTGGCACACATCATCATCTTTTTGCTTTGGGCAAAATAAACATCCTCTGGGGCTTTTCTGTGATGTCATTTTGGAGGTTTTGTTCAATTTTGTCTGCAAACAAATCTTCCAACAAGAGAGAGGGATAATCACTTGTCAGCATCCTGTGTCTTTCTTGACAAAAGTCTTAAGATCTACCCTGTCCATATCAAAGACTGCTATCATATTTTTCAAAGGATTCTTTTGATCTGATTCTATGTTTATAATGAAAAAGAGGTAGGACTGCTTATGTGCCTGTGAATTCACATAAGCAGGAAAGGCAGTTGTGCAAATAGCCAGTTCAATAGTTCCGAGAGTAAAATAGTATCAGATCTCTCCTGTCTCTTGCCAGTCAAGTGCCTCGTAAAAAGAAGAAGGGGAAAAAAAAAAGAAAAAGAGAAGCAAAAAACCCCATGTATTTACATTTAAAACCCTGCTGTTCCAATGAGCTGCCAGAATTAGTATGTCTCAGTGGAAACTGAGACTCAAACTGATTTATTACCCTTGAGATGGGGGTCTGTGTGGAGGGAAGAGCCATAGTCCCACTTCTCACCATTTGTAAGCTTCTGTATTTTTAATACATTTGTTTTCTTTGTAGAACTTGTTGAAGAACTAAACTCCACATGTAAAGAGAACATGTTACATAGTGATGTTCTAGTGTGTTCACCTGGCAATGCTCTCTGTTTTGTCCAAAGCATGTGTGAAATGGAGCTTGTGGCCCCATTTTCCAAGTGGGATGAAACCCAGGACATTTGGAAGCTGGTAGTTTAAGGACAGCTATGGTCTAGTGACCAGAAGGCAGTGTGCAGGTTGGCCGCTCTGGCAGCTGTGAGGCAAGGAAGGAGCCATAGTGTTTGGTCCCGTTGTGGTGAAAGGCCTTTTGGAGAAGACAGGAAGGCAAAAATCAATCTGAAATAGTCCATGAGGTGCACGTTTCAGCAACAACATTGTCAGTTTTGCTTAATGATTTAAGAAGTAATGCTGCATAGGAGCGGACTTATTTATGGAGTAGATCGTTTTGCAGGTGGTTAGAGGCTATGTGATAGTTGGCTCCTGGTTTTTGTAAAGAAGCAGAGGAGGACATGGGGCCAAGTAAATCAGGGTCAGGGTTTCCAAGGATGTCTCTACCCGCTTTTTAAAAGAGGGCTTTTATTACCAAAATGTTTTTGCTTTTTTGATTTCCAGAGACACTTTAACTGGAAGTTATTCCAAGTGTTTTACAGCAATCAAGTTTTCAGAATTTGAAAATTTGGGTTTTTTTTATGTAGCTTGTCTTCATTTTACATACAACTTCCAGGTTGTTGATGGTTCTCCAAACCAAATGGCTTATTGGCTTTTTTTCATAGCCCTAAAGTAAAAATCTGCTGGAGGCAGAAGGAACGAAATCCTACCAACTACAAAGAGAGGAGGGTAAATGAACTTTGTCTGAAATAGCACACAGCCCTAGACTGAGCCCTCTGAGTCAGTATGCATCATATAATTTAGTTTTAATGTTAGTCAAGACATAAAGGACAACCAAAAATCACACTTAGGTATACTATTTGTCACTGTTTTTTCCCAATTGAGTGTTTGGTATACAACCTCATCTTGGATCACTAGCTTATTTTAGTGTGTGATAATGTAATGTGCAACTTTCTTTAGAGTGACTGGGTTTAATTCTGGGATCCTTTCTTTTTCATTTATGTTTATTCTAGTGCATCCTTGGAAAAGATAGTTGTTGTACATGCCGTTGTGATACAGCTGCAAACACAAAGCTTGCTTCGTATAGGCTAGGTTTGTTTTACACTGCCCAACCTTCCCAAGCACTTGTAGAGAGAATCTTGTTGTTATATTTAATAATAGTTATTTATCTTATTCATGATATTTATGTGAATTGCTGCATTACGAAAGGATGAGTTGTGGCAGCAGATGCACACTTTCCCTGGGGCTCCTTTGAGACCAGCTTTGAGCATCAGTTTCGCAGGAGCTATCCCATTCAGATAGTCATGTTCATTTACCTTAATTTACTAACACCTATAGTCAACCACCCTTTCCTGCTCACATATAGGATAAACTGCATGGTGACTCATAGGGGTATTGCTGTGCAGCAGTGATCCCCATCATTTAAAGCTCTGAAATATCAAAAGCTTTATGGTGCTCCTTAGGAAATGCAACAATGGCAAATATACCTGGAAGCAATACATTTTTTTCACCTGCTTTTTAAACAGCTAGCATAAACTGAGTGCCAGGGAGGGATCAGATGAAAGTCTTAGCCCACTCACCTTCGGCCTCTGTACAGGGTATGTTGGCTTACAACAGCATCCTCAACTTTATGCCTGACTCAAGTGGGAGCAGTTCTTCCATGAAGGCTGTCAGATCAGGCCTGTAATGGCTGCTGACACAAGTATACTTGCCTTTCACGGGGGAGACTTGGGATATAGGCAGATTAAATATCTTTCCAGAGGTGGCAGAAAACCACCTGAGGAACCTAGGTCTCCTAGGCTCCACAGGAGTTGCTGTACAAGTAGCAGAGCCCAACTCTGCCTGTCTGGCAGCCAGCACAGCAATCTGGCCAAGGCCATGTCTGGTCCCTCAACACGCTCTGCTTGGCTTTGCTTTTGAGCTTGCAGCTGTAGTTCTATCCAGTAAAGGGAAAATGCTAGTAACAGACCTGAAGATCTGCTTTAATCTTGACTGCCTTGCAAGGCAAATCCATCACATTCTATTACAGTGAAGCTGTCACTGAAATGTACATGATTTATTTTCTTCTGTATGTGTGGGTATATGTGATCTGGATTTGCCCCTAAATCATGGTCTTGTATTTGACTGCCAGAAACTTGTCAGGAGTCTGTGTTCGGCTACATTATACAGACTGTGCTGCCATCTGCAGGAGGTGCTGTTATAAAAAGAGAAAACACTTCCTGAAAGTGTTTTGGTTTTCTGCAGCCAGACATTTCTTTTCAACATATGCTGTGGTAAAAACCATTGCAGGACACTTGGTGCTGTACCAGCAGAGTAAATGGCAGCCTGTCTTCTTTTCCATTCATTTTCAGGTAGAACGTCTGTATTTTGGATGAGCCCTCCGGCATCCTGCAGTTGATTTTTTCAGTTGTGGAGGGTTCTGTTGTTTCCACTTTTATGTTCACAGTTTTATTGCTTTAAAATGCTGTAATGGGGAGGAAAAAAAAAAAAATGAAAGAAAAGCTGAAACTTCACTTCGACTGACAACACCCTGAGAATTTCTTTAAAAGCCAAAGCAGCGGCAAACATCAACTCTTTCCTTCCGAGGAGGGCTTTTTACTAGAATAGAAAACATGATGTTCAAACGTTATTTTTTTTTAATAATAAAAAAAGCCCAATAAAAGTCAAATGTGTCTTTTTTGATCAGCAGCAAAAAGACAAAGACCAGCCCTTTAAGTCAGATGCTGTAAACTGACCTTTGGAGAAAAAGGAGAGGTTTGAGTGCTTTTCCACAAATGCTAATGGCCTAGAAAACATGTTTACCCAGGGCTGGGGGAAGGCTGCTGCGCTGCTACCAGCTCAAAATGTCCGGAATGACACTTTCATTCACAGATGTCTTTCGTCTGTGCCTCAGAGGTCTGGGGTCAAAGCAGCACCGGCAGGCAGGTAGGCAGGGGCGAAAGGTTTGATCAGTCTGTGATGGCTCCACTCGCTCTGCATTTGTCTCTGAGGTATTGCCGCCCGGGGGGGACAGTCGGGCTCTGGTCCTACTCACTTCCTATTATCCATGTGACTTGTCTCGGCCACGCTGGAGTCACTTTGATTTGCCTGATGTACTGCTTGACAAAGCTGGGTGATGGCTGAGAAGTGGATCCAGCTGCTCTGAAAAGCGCACACCTGACATGCCAGTCCTGGTGCGGGCACATCATGGGGAGCATTTTTTAATTCAATGTAATTTATGCATTCTTGCAGTCCTGTGTGTGCCTGGCCTGTCAGCCAGTGCCTAGATGAAGGCTGACAGTTGTCATCCAGGGCCTGAAGGTAGCCTCACATAATGACACATTAGACATACTAATGATGTTTTCTTCTGGCATAATGTTTTCTTCTCAACTTTCCTCTCTCCTCTCCCCTGCCGCCTCCTCCCTCCCCCTCTCCCTCTCAACTACAGGGATGCTCAGGACACAAACACGCCAAGGAGACTGTGTCTGCAGAGAATGTGGAAAATGCTTTACCCAACCCAGTCACCTCAGGACTCATCAGAGGTCCCATGCAGGTACCTTTTCACATTCACTCTTGCTTTCTCCCTTTCCCACTTGCCTGCTTTTGGATCCAGCTAACAAAATGCCAAGAATTACATTTCACATACCATGTTAACCTAAGTAATTCCGGTACCTAAATCTAATAGACAGGAGTTTTATTTTTACGACTATTGCTCTTGTTCTCCGGATATTGCTTACCTGATCCCTGCCCGAACTCCATAAAATTGCAATGCATTTAAGATAAGTCTGTTTGCAAATGTTTTATTTTAATTAGAGAGTAGGGTACTCAGAAATGAATATGCTAATGAATTCTGTTGCCACTAGCACAAATTGAAATCAAAGTACCCCTTTCAGCACAACATAAGGCTTTGTTTTGCCTCATCATTGCTGTTGACAGGAACATTTTTGCGGGAAACAAGATTTTTCCACAGACTGGTCAGCCCTAAAATGGGAAATCCTTACCAGCCATTTTTTAACCTGGCACAGTGTGTGGTTGAGGCTAAAGCCACTGGTGTTGAGAGACCTCCTGAGCATTGCATGAGACATTGAGACTAGCAGGTTCCTCCTGAAAAGTGTGAATGATGCATACATAAGCCAGTCTGATGCAAAATGACAGAGGCCAAATGGTAAGTAATGCAAGAAGAGGGTCCCTTTACACATACACTGATAATTAATGTTGTCAGTGATTGCTTTCTTCAGCGCTGAAGTCTGAATTAAAAAGGGCAGTGGCCCTAGGCTGCCATTAGCACACTCTCTTACAGTAAGTGTTACGGTAAATTGGTATTTTCCGGCCACAGGCTAGTAGCTGGTGTCTTTTTTTGAACGTGGTTAATCTGTAATGGTCTCAAATAATGTACACACACTAACGAAGCTTGAATGTTCATCTGTTAACAAGCCCCCTTGTTCCCACAGTGGTATTTGAGTCTAATGGACTCCGAGGTACTGAAGTTCACACCACCTCCGCAGATGCCCCAAAACAAGTATGTTTTACAATTAATTGGATGTTTGATTTTTAATGTGGTAGCTGGGAAAAAGTTGCACAGTGATACACATCACTAAAGTGCTGACTGTTTTATAACATGTATAAATAATAACGGTGTTACTTGAATTTAGCTCTTAAATTTTTTAAGCATTTTATCAAAGTCTGTTACATAGAGAGTCAGTTAATTGTAAAGCAGGTAGTTAGTGTTTAAATAAACATGGTACTAGCTTACTGGGGACTGGGTAGGATAGATAATTCTGTAATGCACAGTGATATGTAATAGTGAGATAGTACAGAAAGTCTTCCTAGAAAGACTTTGCCTTTACAACTAACACATTTTCTGCTGCAACAATACAATTAACACTTAGTCTTTATTTTTCTGAAGAGCAGTCATACCTTCATATCCAGTGTCTGGCCTTTGGAAGGCTCTCATCCTCCAGTTTCTGTGGGCTCTATGTGGTGTTATGCTTTCCTGTTTCTAGTTCACAGTTTCCTGTCTTAAAAAAACCCACTCCTCAGCACTCTGAATGACAAAGCTGTTACATGGGAAACCACTAAACTGAATTTATTTATTGTACCTTACATCTTTGGAGACCAGTGTCATAACTTGGACCTTCTCACTCTATCTTGCATCTTGGCAGGTGGGTTTCAGGACACACTTTCTCATAGCCAGTTTTCTTTCATTGTGAAACAGGCTCCAACATCACTCACTTTTCCTTCATCCATGGTTTTAGATTATTTTTGACTACAGCACTTTTCCTGCCCTCCTGTCTCTTACAAAATGATTGCAGATGGTTTCAACCATGCTCAGAGAATGCGTCTCCATGTGAGTCTTGCCTTCATGAAGTTTAGAAGTTGATTTCTACTTGCTTAATAAACATCCTCACCAGGCACCACCACATCACATAGCTCATATTCTAGACTCTTCTTGGACACTCTTAGCACCTTCTGTGTTACCCTTTCATGTTTACGGCCTAAAAGCTATGTGGGGAACCCAGTTGCTGCCACAGGAGTGTCTTGAGTTGCCATCAGGCCATAGGAGTACTCTAATATAAAGTTTTCAGGATGGTGTAGCATTTCAGTAGTTGCTGTGGGCAGTCAGTGTTTGTCTGTGTGGGACAGTAGCAGTGAAGTTACGCTATGGTTAGAGAACTAGGTGAAAGTGCTCTCCTTATGATGCTTATCTGATAAAATTGTTCAAGAATATACCTCTCAGTAGAAGTATGTGACAGACTGCAGCTCTGCAAACTAGCTCAACTAGTCCTTGGTTCTCATTGGTTTAGTGATGTAGATTTAGTAGACCTAAGCATCTTTAAAATGCTCTTTCATCTTTTCATGCTCATGGTTTTGTCTTCTGTAGTTGAGATTGGATTCTGAAGGCATCTGAACTTTTTTCCTCTAAAAGACAATGTAAGGTCAAGGTTGGAAATATATTTCCAAAAAATTCTGAAATGGCCATATCTATCCAAAAAGAGATGTGGCAGCTCAGTCCACATCTGGACTCTTTGTAATTCAGGTTATATTACTGCACAATAAATATACTCATAATCTTGTCTTTGTAAACTACTGCCGTGCCAGAATTTATTGACTAACTTCCTCCACAGCAAATGTAGCTTGCTCTTGCAGCCTCAGTCTGTGTGTCTTCAAAGTATTTGATTAAATTACAGCATCTATCAATACAGCAGAATACTGGGTAGGGGATAGCTTCATGAATCTCTTTGTCTCGTGCCAGTATTTCTTCCACAGAAGCTCTAGTATGATCACTTCTCTAAGAGAAAGCTCCATTTCTTTTGTCTTGTTTGCTTCTCAGTGTCAGCCTTTGGCTGGCTTTGTCAGCTTCTGTGTCAGTGAGGATTATTCAGTTGTCTGCCGTTCTGTGTCTTCTCATTGCGAGCATGCTTTGTGCTCTCCCAGAAGACTCCACCTGCACAGTCCCTGGGCGTCAGAGAGGGAACACTCTTGTTTCTACCTGCAGCTGTAGGGGCCTTTAGAAGCTCAAGAATGAGCTCTCACTGAGAACAATGCCTGCAGCATTCTGGTAGCATCACAATTTCCCACTTATACATTGTCACTCTGCATCTTCATTTCGTTTCTTAATTGGGGACAGATCTATTCATGAGAGTGTATGGTGTAAAGTCAGTTGGAGTTACAGAAGTGCTATACACATGCTTCAAGCAAGAAACAATAGTTGCCACGTACGGTAGCTTGAGTATGAAACGTTTCTTTTAATGTTAAGTGGAAATGATTCGCTTTACATAATGTTTCCTCTTCACAGGTAGAATATCTTCCCTTGAGTAGTCTGCCAAAGAGTAAAAATACCAACATTAGTATTTCACAGTTTCCCCCATTCCCTTCAGTAGTCAACCAGAAGATCATCTCTAAAGGTTTCCTTCTATAAAAGAATGTTAGGTAGGGCTTTTAAAATCCCTCAGCATAGTAGCTTACAACAGTGCTATATTACATAGCAGTTTTCTCACAACAATTGTGTGCTAAAAATAAGGTCTACAGCCAGTCTATTTCAAAAATGAGCCAGCTAAATCTATATTTAGGTCTCTAAGTAGGAAACCTACTTTAGGGTAGTGAACTACCGGTAGGAGATGCAGGTGTTCAGCATCGCTGAAAAGTAGGCCACCTATAGGGGTGTGTAAAGAAAATCATGTGCACCCAGTTTTGATAGTGTTAGCCTGGGCTGTGTTTCATGCTTTGTTATAAGCACCAATGAACCATAAATAAAATGTAGGCAATAACATGTTCATTTTCTTCTTAACATTATTTATTATGGTTTCTTACATCTACTTGAACGCTTAAAAAAAGAGACATATCAAACAAATTTCCTGTGCACTTAGGAATATTTCCTACTCTTCTTTGTCTAAAGGACAAAAAATGCTCATTACATACCCCAAGTCAATACAATCTGTGCAAAGTCATGTAGAGTCTCTTGAAATGCTGCCATATTAAACATACTGAATATTCTGAATATTTTTATAAATGCTAAATCTCCCAATATATCCATAATTGAGCTTGCTTATCCACAATGAATATGTATCTTAATTTGGAATACACTGAACAGTATCCAGAGACCTGATTTAGTAGGCATGAATTCAGGGAGCGCACTCCAATTGCTTATACATGGCTGGACAAAAGCTGGCTCCCCTTTGGAAGGGTCCCTGTGACTGTGTCTGTCTCGACACCACTGCAACTCTCAAATAGCAGCTCTCCTAAAGCATGAGGTCATTTCAGAGACAATGCCTGGTGCTGCAGCATTGCAGCTAGAAGCCCAGTTCCCAAGTGCATTCAGTGGCACAGGAGTCAGCCTCTAGCCTGCTTTTGCAAAACGGTAACAGCAGTGGTAGCAATTTCTAATACATATGCCTTGTGTTTAACTTCTGCTGCTGCATTGTTAAAAACGTAGGAAAACTTGGCCTGCTTTAGGAATATAGTTTACCCTCTATCAGTTCTGTGTCAAACAATATGCTCTAAAAATTTTAAGGGACAAGTAATGGGGTGTTCAGAAGGCGATTTTTACTGGTTAGCAATGAAGAAGGGTTCAGAGTACGTATATACGAAATGTGTTTGCAGTGCTGGAGCAGAGACACAAAGTTCTCTGCCATTTGTGTGAGTGAAACAAACAAAATTCCCAAATCTCCAGCCTTTGCCCTCTTCAGATAAACACCCTTTTACTCACAAAAGATCAGTTAAAAGCTACAGCCAGGAAAGAAACGAACTCTTGGTATCACAGCTATCTCTGACTGAAGCTTTCCTCATGCCAGAAGGCAGTGATGGTCCTTTTTCTGTGAAAGCACTGTGGACACCACAGTTTTTGGGCCTCACTCACTAAAAAGAGAGGTGCACAGCAGGTCCTGTGTGACAGGGGTAAATTACCTTCTTTATGGAGTCCCCAAGCTTTAGGTTTTTCCACTGTAAGTATTCTAAAATATTTCTTGCAGTGTTCAATACCTGAGATAACAAAATGTGAATAGTCAGAATTTGGAGGGTAGACAAGATTGGTGAGAACCATCAAGGAAACACTATATATATACATGATATATATACACACACACACACACACACACACACACACACACACACACACACACACACACACACACACACACACAGTTTAAAGCAGCTTGGGGGAAAAGCTGGGGGCATCTGTTACCTCTAATCTTTTTACAGCTTTGCTTGTCCTAAAGTAACTTGGGAGAGAAGGGGAGGAGAAAAAACAAACCAAAACAATGGTTATTTAAACCATTGGCTTATGAATTTGGCTTATGAATTGGGTTTTTTTTGCAATTGAAATTTTAGCACTGTTTGTTAGAAGTCCTATTTATGACATTTGTTCATATAAAATGTCTTGCCCCAGTTCCTTGCCGAGTTTCTTCTGAAGATCATGATTAATAGTTCAGTCCTCATTATTGCAAATGTTATTTTTAAATGGTTATTCTGAGAACAGGAATTCCATTAATCAAAATAATAGATAATGAACAAATAAATGGCAACCTAATTTGTCTCGTTCATACATATGGAGATTATAATGCAAACAATCAAGGAATCATGGAGGTTGCTGCACCAGCTTCTGAGTAATGTGCATGTACTCTATATCTGTTAGCTTATGAGCATTCTAGACAGGATTAGCAGATGTAGTTCTTGTCCCAACACTTTCCCCTTGCCAACAAACTGGAGCAATATCCAAACCGATCATTGCAATTTATTTCAATGTCATGTGATAATCTATCTCCAGTATATTGACATGCACACAAGCTGATTTTTTCCTGTTAGCTGGTAAAAAGCCCTAGAAGTTGGTATGAAAGCAGTATTTGGTATGCTAGCTATAGGTTTCACTTAAAAAAAATCTACTGTTTTTCCCTTTTAAAATGCTGAAAGTGAAGAAAGCTTACTTTCTAAAACAGAAAACATTTTACTTCAGGAAGAATTCAATCCAGCTGTGTATCGGCTGGTTCAAAATCTGGCTACCCCTTTGGGCTGATTCAAGTACAAAGAGGTGATCCACTGTATGGATTTCGGCACATGTGAAGCTCAGGTGCTATTTTCCAGTGAAACTGGGAGTACAGCCATTCATCAAGGCAGCTCCAGCCAGCCACCCACTGCCTCGGGCCCTCTGCACCTTCCTGCCAGGTGGGAGGAGGATGGATTGGCTTTTTCATGGGTCCCTGGTGCTGTGTGGTCCATGATGCCTAGACCCACAGGGCACACCTCTGCCACCCAGCATCCCACAGGCCATCCATCCAAAAAAACTGCCTCTAATGACACCCCTTATTTTTTTTTCAATTCTTACCCAGGGAAGCTGGGGCAAGGTGCCTGCCATCCCCTCCCCTCTTTCCCTTCCTTCTCCCTTGGCTTGACAAAACCTGGCTGTGCTCCCCTGTGTATGTAGAGCCAGTTCGATAGGAGATGTTTTAAATGATGAATGCCTCCTCCTGGAATTGTGGCTCTGTCTCTCAAGGCATGATGCAGCCGTACAAAAATGTAAAGCATCTTTCTTGGTTTACTGCAGGAAATTCAGCATCCAACTAAGGAAGTTTTATCACATCTCTCATTCAGTTAGTGTTTCCTACATTTCAAATATACTGCGGTCTGTACAGCAGCTTTTTTTTTCTTTAATTTTGTTGCAAATCTTTCCAACTTAAACCAAACTTTGACTGGTAAATGTCATGAATCTCGGGCCAGGTTTAATTAGGAATTTTCTAAATCTATTAACAAAAGAGATGCACTTAATACATTATGTCAACCAGAGCTGGGCTTTCTTTAGCTATTTTGAGGGCTGCCATAGGCACAGCTTGAAACTTGCTTGGATTTTACATGGGTGCCGTATTTTATGTTGCATTAATTTAAAATGGTCTGTTTCACTTCATCAAGACTTTAGCTTAAGGATAATGCATTTATGTAAGATTAATCTTGCCATGTTGTTTTAGGATCAGGATTGTAAACTGCATTGTTCCGACAGTGATGTTCTAAATGTCATTTTAAAGCTTTTCTTGGGAGCTTCAGGCTCCCACTTATTCATGATGTTTTCTTTAATTTCGCTTGATTTCAGAATATCCCTGCTCTTTTTTAAAACATGGTAATTATTCATGAAAATTGGCTGAAAAAATAAAAGGGAGATGACAAGGGGGGGGAAGGTGCCTTAGCGCTTGACAGACCTGCACAAGACTTCAGTTTTCCTTCTTTTAGCTGCCTCTGTGACCTCAGACTTCAGCCTTTTATTGATCTAGTCATGAATCCCTTTTGACTAGCACAAAATTGTGCTTTTGGGAGGCTGCTTCTTCCCCTCCTTGTTCTCAGCCTTTTCCAAATTGCTCCATGAGACACTGCTATTTGCTCTACTGGTCCCAGACTAGGACTTTATATGGACCTGACACATATTGCACATATCTTCTTGGAGATGCTTAAAAAAAACCCCCAAAATTTCGATGTTATAGGCCAAAATGAACATACGCAATGCTAATAAAGGGTATCAGATGCCAGCAGGGCTTGCTGGAGGGTTGTGCATGGGAGCAGAGGTGAGAATAAGCTTTTCCCTGTGTCTTCTTTCTTGCAGGGGAGGGACCACGGCGGTGCAGAGGTCACCCACACGCTGCCTCTTCGGAAGGGAACCTAGAGCCGCAGTGGAGCTGCCCCCACACCAGCGGGAAGTGCCGGCAGCACCCCGGGCTGGGCTGCAGAGCAGCCTCCTTGCCAGCCATTGCTTTGCCCGGAGCCGCTGTGCGAGATGGAAACCAGTGCTGTGCGAGGAGGGGGGTGCCTCTGCGCTGTTAATCTCTTTAAAATAAATGAAGATGCTACACAAGATATATATAAATTGACATACTAATCAGTCCCATGGTTCCTTATTTCCTTTATAATAAACAGTGGAGTTGGCAAGCACTGTGGCAGCACAAGGCATCTATATTAATCAAGAGAAGTTTGAGACACTGGAAAAATTAAACTTTATGTGATTTGGACAGCATGAAGAAGTTAAGCACTGTAACAAAAACCTCCCTGATGCTCGCAATGACTATTTGATACAGTTGAAAAACAGCAGTGGATTCGAGAGCTGGAGAAGTATTAATTAATGAAACTGCCACTGCTTGTCATGCTGAAAAGCAAATAAAAAAAACCAACAACCAAAAACAAAACAGAGGAAGAATGGGGGGTGCAGGGGAAAGGTGGCATTCGGTGCTGAGAAAGCAATGCTCAATGAAGGATTAAAGGGACTAAAGAGAAAGACCGTCATTCTGCAATGGTTTGTTTCATTACAGTTTGGGGACCACTTGCATTTCTAGTGCTCTTGCTCTTGACTGCGCACCATTAATAGTATGTGAATATGGAAATTGAAACACTTCCAGAGAAAAGCTTCTATTCTGCTTTGGAAAAGAAAAGCTAGTCGAACACTAAGAAAAAAAAAAAAACAACAAAAAACCCCCAGGCTTCTGTGTTTTACTCTCAGGACCTTTTTTTGTAACAGGGCTACTTTCTTTGACCTGATCACAAAGGAAGTCTTCACATTTAAAAAGAGAAGAATTAATAAAATAAAACACTCAGCTCTCTAACGCCGCTGATCTGTATGGTTAGAGGAGGAAAAGTGTCACTGAACAAGTTCAGGCAGCCCTGGGCCCGTAAGATAGTCTCTGCTCCTGCCTGTGCTTCAGCAGGCCCGGCTACGTTGGGCCCAGTGATATTTTGGGAAGACGAGGAACTTCTTTTGTGGTGGCAGGTTAATGTTTATATAAATGTGTCATGTCTTGTACTTGGTGATCACTGGTGGTGTTAGGAAAAAAAAAAGCAAAAAAAAAAAAAAGCTTTATATACCTCTTCTACAGTAACTCTTTAACTGCAACTTTTCAAGGTGGGGTTGTGGCACATAACAGGTTGTTAAAACCATGCAGTGTAAGCAATTAAAAATGTATTCCACAGATATAAATATTTTTCTTTTCTTATTGCTGTGACACTATGTGTGATGGTAATATTTCTGAGAGTTTCAGATTTTGCACATATAATTTTATGCATTATCAAAAGTTACTGCTGCCTTGAAAGAAAATGTTCTGTGAAAATTTTTGCAAAAGCTTTACTAGGTTTTTTTTTTAAATTGTAACATTTTGTAAAGGCAGGAAATTGATTAAAAAAAATCCTAGCATGCTAAGTATATTTTTCAAAAAAGCAATAATTTTACATGTACAGAAATGATGCTAACCTTTAAGACAGGTGAGAGCAACAGTTTACTTACTACAATAATGGAATAGTGCTGTTTTTGTAGAAATGGGCTTCTGACACAAAGATTTGTTTAAAAAAAAAAAACAACAAAAAACAGAAAAAACCTTAAAGCCTGATCTTTCTGTTCTAACAGTTTTGGTGGGCAGGGGGTGCTTTTTTAAAAAGAACCTAGTGAGTAATTGGTTCTGGATACTATTTGTTATAATTACTTGACAGTTTTTGTTACTTCGCAACACTTGCAACAATGCAAACTAACTTTCTTATGTAATTTTTTTTAAACTAGTTTTTTCCTTATGCTATTACACCAGATGTATACCAGGATTCTCTGTAAGTCTTGGTGTAGTTAGGAATGTCTGTGCAAATACTTAAAAGTGACTGTAATTAACTGTTCTGTGAAGTTATTTTGAGAGAGGTCGCATAGACACATTCCATTGTACACCAAAAAAAAACAACCCAACAAACAGAAAACAAAGTATTTTGCTGTGTTTATTAATGGTTATCATTTTGGGTTTGCACTAGCTTTCTCAGTTTTTGTTCTGGTTCTGTTTCACTTTTGTTTTGTTGCTTTTCTGAGTCATATTTTCCATGAGTGAAAGTAATGCAGTTCAGGAGTGCACAAAAGCTAGTTGCTCAGCCTATTTGTTTGTGTTTTAGTTATTAAAAACTCTTCTATACCCAAACTGGCACAAAAGTGTAATGTACATTTGTAATTTCTCTTTTTTTTAATTCCGTTTTTTGCAAGCTGATCTTGAAAATCTGAGTTAATATTTAGAGCAAAAGCTTTTTTTCTGGAGCTTTTCTTCCAGAATCTCTGACACAGAAGCTAGTGCTGTCACTGCTGTTAGCAGGGTACTAATCAGCAAAGTTTACAATCATAATTTAGCTTCATGAAGAATAACAGTAGGGGAAATCAGTTCAAATAATTATATGCTGTGTATAGTACAGAAATGAGAATTTCACTTAATTAAACAAGAAATAAGAGTGGGCGGGGGAAAGCCAAACTTAAAGACCATCTGTTTTCAAAAGTGAATCCCACAATTTCTTTTTTCTTTATCATTGTATTGTATTGATTTGTTATTTTAGTTAGGCCATAGTATTTAAAATTAGTTGTGTTCCTTATTTATTTAGTCAGTGAGCTTTGATCAGCTCTTTTAAGCAACATGATAACTTTTTTTGGCATGACACACTCCTGTAAAGCCCTTTTATAACTGTTACAGGGACTTTCTACTACCTCTACCAATCTATTGTTTCTTCTTCTTAACAGGTTTTTATGGTGTTGCAAGTCTAATGTAACTTAGACAATAAATGGTTTGATTATCTACGCTGCAGATTCTCGGTGTATCTGCCATCTCTCTCTTTCTCCTTCTCTCTGGTTTTTGTGCGCTTTGTTATAGCTAATTGTAGAAGATCTTTTTTATTATAGCTAAAGTGAAAGAAGGACTTCCCTTGCCAGAATATTTTTATATCCTGAATGTTGTGCACGGGCCAAAACTCAAACTTGGAGATACTTTTTTCCATGGAGCTAATCAGCTACTGCATTGCCATCATGCTGTTTGCATTCTTGAAATTCTTTTTGTCAGAAATGCTATGAATAAATGGGTGCATGCTGCAAAGGGGAAAGCAAATTAGAAAGCCAAAACAGTTTTAGTTCAGTATTTCAAAACCACTTGAAGTCCTTTGTGAAAAACCTTCATATAAATTGCTGCCCCCATCACATGGAGGACTCTGCTAATACTGAAAACAACTAGTTAAAGAAAATTACCTTTTGGGAAATAGCATGTTTTTGTTGGTCAAAAAAGGTATTCTATTAACTGACTGTCAGATAAAAATCTGGCAATAGAGGGGTTTCCAGGCATTGGCATCATGCACATATCATTGTAAACCCTGTAAANGGCCACAGGAGACCACAAGTGATTTTCAGACTGTGCCTGAATGCAACATCTACCCGTCTCTTAAACGCCTCCAGGGATGGTGACTCAACCACCTCCCTGGGCAGCCTGTTCTAATGGCTGACAGCCCTTTCAGTAAAGAAATTCTTATTCTGTCACCTTCTAGAACTTTGGGTGCTGCATGTTGTGGAGCACATACCTAAGTTTGTCATGCTAGATGTGTTACAGCATTTGTGGCATTTTGAGCCATTATACAAAATTGTGTCTTTCTCACGGAAGTGTATCCTGCTGCTTGCTTGTTTTCATGCCCAAAGGGCTCACGACCAAGCTAGTGTTTGGGTTTGTTCTCCTTCCTTGCAGCATTCCTATGCTGGGCTGCTTAAAGAATATCTCAGCAGCTCCAACAGGAGTGCTAGAATTCAATGACATACGTGGGGATTCCTTCTTGAAAAAGCAATCTCTTGTGAGAAGACCTGGAACAAAGGAAGAGGTAACTTTATTAGGGTTTTGCTGCATAAAATGTGTTGGGTTAAAAGCAGGAAAGGTTGCATTTCACGTCAAGTCAAATTTCCCACTCTCCCTGCAAGCCAGTATTTTTAAGCAGTTGCATGCAGAGCACTGAATTGCAGAGTCCTCTTCCCTCATGCTCTCTCCTTCTGCTGACTGTCCCATAGTTCAGGGCATCCAGTGTTAGGAGGAAAAGCTCACATGAATTCACTGGGAGCGTGTAGATAATGAGTGCCTGCTTGATCCCTGTATTTAGAGAGTAAACCAAATGAAATGGAGTATGTTAACATATATAAAAAATCCTTCAACTTCAGTTTTTCATTATAAATTATGAAATTATTGTTTCTGAAGCAGTTAGGAGTGTAAAACAGTTGAAGATCAGTGAAAGCATAGATATACTTCCCTATTAACTGCTTTCTGTGGGGCTGTGTGTATGCTGGCATTCTCGAGAGGGACTGTAAAATCATGTGTTGACATCCTTAGCTGTCTCAAGGTAGGCAGTAGTAGTTGCAAATTTATTTATGCCTATATTTTTTTCTTCAGGTTCATTAGTGCTGCTTTTGGGAGAAAGGAAAAAAACAACAACAACAACAAAACAACCCTAAACCCCAGAAAAAAATGCCTTTAGTTCGAGGCTGGTGGACAAGGGCAAACTAGATGGAAAAGAGAAATCCATATATGTTGGGTATAAACCAGTATTTCCAAAGTGATCACCTGCTATCAATCAAGAAGAGGGACATTTTTGCTGTTGAGAGAGAAAAAAATGTTATATTGGGAATAGGAAACTGGCATGGAACAGGGGATTGTTTTGTTGTGGCTTGGGTAAAAGGAGCAAGAGCATTAACATGACCTAGCTCTATGGGTTTGAATGCTGAGGTGGATGTTGCCCATAGGGCCATAAGAAAAAGAGATGGACAAAGCATGTGAAAAATTGGTAAAGGGGCTAGATTTTGATCCTCTGAAATACAATTAGGTAGGTGAAAGGCAGAGCCTGAGAAAGGCCAGAGCTGAGGACAGGACCAAGGAGAAGCCAGGTGTAGAGAAGAATCACCAGAGTAGAAGTTGTGGAAAAGGACAAAGTCAACAGTGTGAGAGATCAAAAAGACGTGGAGACAGAGCAGAAACTCTGAAACCTAACCAGAAGAGGTCTATGAGCATTGCAAAGGCCTTCTGTTCATACGAAAGGGAGGAGGAATATGCAGGCAGCTTCTGGGGAGACTGTCACTATCAATAAAGGCTAGGGGATGACATGATGGAGAGCAGCCCCTGCNTTGGACTAGATGACCTCCAGAGGTCCCTTCCAACCCAAACCATTCTATGATTCTATGATTCTGTGAATTGGAAACTTCAGTAAATAAGCAGCATAATTTAAACTCAGTGAACCATCTTATTCTGCAAAAATGTTCTTTTGTGTAATGACCCTGAATGATGTTCTAACAGAAAATAAGGGAATACATTTTTGGATCTTGACTCTCTTGACTGATGAGTGAACCAGAGTTAGGACTATAATGACAATTAGTTGAGGCTGGACTGAAGGGTCTCCAATACCCAAGGGGTTTTGAAAAGCATGTTACTCTTTTTGAGAAAAAAGCGGGTTCTGATTAGCCTCAAGCAGGAAGGGGAAAAGAAAGGCAAGCAAGAAGGAATAGTGTTTTAAGCAGTTGCTGAACTGGAGCAATCCTTCGAGGATGCTAGAGGGTGCATTCACACAGCATTCAGATTGCCTCATAATTTGTTGGATAGAAGAGCTGGGGATGCTCAAAGCTCTTAAGAAAAGATGTCCAATATTAAAATGGCTTCAGACACTTGTCTCTCTCCTTTGTGGAATCCTTTGTATCTCAAATTTAAGTTGTGGTTCATGGGTAGAGATAGCTTGATTTCTTTGTTCCTGTATCATCCCTGTTATCTGCAAAGGTGAGTTACTTGTCAAGAGTTGAGAAAATGTTGGAGAGGCTGATGATTTACTTCACAGCACACTCTTTGTGGACTTCTCCATTTCTTACACTATCCCTGGAAGTTTTAGCACTTACAGCATTAGAAACATGTAAGGAATTCACTGCAAAGTTACTTACGTTATTTTCATTTTGTCTCCTCCAGCAGCACATGATGTGAGAAATTACATGGCTTTTAAGGTGAGACACGTAGAAGGAGAATAGTCCAAGCAGCAGCAGTGTAGCTGTCCTAACCTGCTACTTTCTTGGCATGACAGTAAAGTATTTGGTAACTGAATTCATTCTCATTTGTATTGGTTCTGTTAAATAAACAGTGACTTTAAAATGAGGCACAACTGGAGACCCCATTAAACCCACCTGAATTTTACTGCTCAAGTATTTTCTGAGTATTTTGCAGAAAATTAGTCTTTGAGAACTTTTAAAAAAAAGAAAAACAAGCTCCTAAGTTTAGAGAAATTATTTTGACTGTAGCCAGAATTTGCAGTTCTTCAGGAATTTGAACTTGCAAGAAACAAGTGAGTACTGAGGTGGCACAGGAAGAAGAAACACCAAGGTCATAAGCCTAGCTAGATGTTGACTTGGCCACAGTGTTGCTGAGGCAGTATGGGTGCCTTGCAGAGCCTCCTCTTATCATATTTCATAATAAAATAATAATTTTCTTTGTAAGATTACAATTTCTATTGTTACATAAGGGGCTTCTTAGATAGATGTCTTTCTATGCTGGGCATGGTATGGTAAGAGGCATTCCCTGATGCAAAAGCTGCATGTGGCCTGCCATGCAGAAGTGACTCTGAGCTGGGCTTGAGGGAAAATTCATCCTCTGCCCACCTCACTTACCTGCTTGAATGCCTTTAAGCTGCCTGTGGGGCAAACTAGTTGCTGCTTTGAGAAGCGAGGTGTGATGTACAGGGGATGCAGGCAGTGCTCCGAAGGCTTTACCTGCCACAGAATGGGCTCTGGCACTCTTGGTTCCAGCCTGTTTGCCATGAACAACTGCTTTTAGTGTAACCAAGATGTGAAACAAATAACCTCGGCTGCCTGGTGGACATTGCTTGCCATAAGGCAAAGTGGGATGCATGGGCAGTCTTGCTTCAGACTGAGCCCAGGCTGTCTTATTAGGGCAGGTGAGATGTGAGAGAGCAGGATTTCACAGCTCAGGTAAATGCATAGGTCTGTAGGAAGGCTATGGAGGAGCCTCACCCCTCACCTCCTAATATGGACAGCAGGAAATGCGTAAAGTATGTGGTGACTAACTCTTCATTGGGCTGGTACAAAGGAATAGTAGCTGCTCAGTGCCCTACAGCCATCTGTAATGAAAGACATTGTGTCCTTTTATGCTTGCAAAAGATGCTCTAAGGAGGACATTGAGCTGAGGGTCTCTGGAGCTACAAAAACTTGACAGTCGTAGCACACCCAGATAATGATGTGGGAAGTTTGATACTCACTGTTTCTATAGAGCCCTTCATTTTTGTTTTTAATTTGTCTGTGAGTCCATGTCACTTTTGTACCATTAGAAGGACACAAGCTGGGAAGAAACTGAAAGCCTTTGGAGTTCTCTCCATCCTTCTCCAACACGCAAAAAGGGCAAACTCTTCTCACCACCTGTGTGTATTTGAAGCAACTGCATTAACATCCGTGGGATTTTTGCATAGTTACATGGCTGACTGTGAGGACAAATTTGACTTGTAGTCAGATGCAGAGAAACTTGATATATGCCTATTTGCATAGTTATTTTGTGAAGGGAAGGGGTTATTATAGGCAATGCAGGATGATCACAAAATGGTCCTTCTCCCTACACACATCTGGGGAAACTGTGACACCAGTCCTAAAGTCAAGCTATAGCTAAATAAAGAGATTAGTGTGAAGCTCATGTAACTCATTAGCTCATAATGTTTTAACTGAATTTTCTTCTTCTGGCAAGAAACTCCTCTTTTTTTTAATAAAAAAAAAAACAACCCAAAACAAACAAAAAACCAAACCCAACAAAAACTTGCAATAAAGTAATCTCAGAAGATGGAGGTAAACAGGTGTAGTTGTCCCAGTGAATCAGCTGTGAAGAAGCAATGAAAATGATACTTAATATACTTTAAAAGATTTGGCTTTAGTATGGAAATGATACCAGTTGAAGTGAAAGCAATACGATCTACGTGGGAAAGTGGCATTGAAATATTCTTTATTTCTGCTGCCTTTTGTCAATAAGAGAGTCTTGAATTATGCATTAGCAAGCTATAGAGTTATGGAAGATAATACAGCAAGGTTATGAACCCAGAACAAAAGAAGGGGAAACTAGGTTCAACTCAGTAATATATCACTTGGAACATATATAAATGGTTATAATGCTTTGCACATTATAAAGAAAGTGGTCATATATTTAAATAAGAAGAGAGCCATTGCTTCAAGATTTTCTTTAAATACTAATTTGGGCATTGTAATTAGTTCTTCTTGGGAAGCCTTGCAATGTTCAGTATGTTTAGAGTTTTGTGGAATATTCTAGAAAATGACTTATACATAGATGTACTTGAGATGTAGGATTTTGCATAGATATCAATTTGTATTCACACAAATTAAATTTTGAATCTCTGGCTGTGAATAGACATCTCTTGAAATGGGAATGATCTTCGGCCAGAGATGGCCAGAGCAATACTAATTCTAAATACGAAATATTTGGAGGAGAAACTGTAAGTGAAAAATTATTCACAGCATTTTATTTTTTTTACATTACAATTTTTTTATAATATGCTTTGCTTCCTAAATTGACAAAGAGAAAGTGAAGCAAAATCTGTCAGCTGATCGATTTGTTATCTGCTGGTAGATGCATTTCTGTAAAGCCTTTCCCCTGAGTGATGTCCAGCCACTGTTATCTTCCAGGTGCTGGTGCTTCTCCTGACATTGCTGTCCACCCCAACCCAGGAGGCCTCATCCACTCCAGGGTACTTGTCTGCAGCAGTGGGGCAAACACAGAAGTCCTCAGCAGCCCCAGGTTTATTTGCTACATGGCTTTGTGTATATATGAGATGTATGGTTCTCAGGTCACATTTGTTTCAGGTAGAGCTCTTGCTTTCCAGTTCCTGAGGACAGATCAGCATGGGGTGGGGGATGTACTGGAAAAGTGCCAACAAAACATTGTGTGTCCTGGTGCTTCTCAGGGCCTGGGAGCATGGGATGACTCTGAGAGTTTCTGCAACATCACCTTTGAGGTCCCAAGTGCAAGTGGTGCTTGGGTTTGGGCAGATGGAGCTCGGTCCACTCAAGTCCTGCTTCTTATCTATATGGAGCAGATTCCTTTCACAATTGACGTGGAGCAAGGAGGATGCTATAAGCCTGTTGAGATATGGCCTTTTCCTGTCTTGCTTAGCTTTGGAGGCAGTTTGGAGCTTGGCTCCCTTGGTCCTCTGTGCTGGGCTATGGCCACTGCCAGACCTTGCTGTCCTCACAGGCATGGGCACAGCAATCTCCTGCTGACAGAAGTGCTCTGCTCCTGAGGTCTGCCCTCCTCCTTCAGCTTAGGGAAATATTACTGTCCGGGGTTTGTTGTTCTTATTAAATTGTAGATAAAATTTTATTTATTTTTTTTCTTAATAGGATTTTGGGCATAGATCAGATAAAGAAAAGTTAACCACAACAGATTTTGGTTGTTGAGGTTTTATTTTATTTTTTTTTTAAGAGAATTATGGACTTTGAACACAAGATCTTCTGATGGCTGAAACTGTTTACTAAATCAATGAGAGACATCTGATATGCACTCACAGTTGCCTGAGCTGTATCAAACAAGTACAAGTTAACCAACCTTTAGTCCACTGTTATTTGCTTTTAATCACAGCTAAGGAACTGAATAAGAAAACTCTTGGGAAAAGCAAACCATTTATTGAAGACAGGACTAGGGAGTCCAAGGTAAGCATTTACCAGTTGCCAAGAATCTTTAGATCCATTTAGTGTCTCATTATTTGGTGAATAAACCACCTGGCATTGCTTAGAAAAACATCAGTGTAATTCCTTTCCAAGGCAGACCTAATTGTATAGCAGTGTGTGGCCATTATTTTCTTCCACACCCAATCTGAGACTGGGAGCACATGTCATAGAGTTTCATTCTCTTCTTGTTTCAAAAACAATGTCCTTAAAAAATGACTAATTGTGGGGAAATGGTATTGTGTTTGGCTATTCATGCTAACAGCCTTGCTAAATAAAGGTGCCAGCTGAACCCTTACAAAAGAAGTTAAAATACACACACTTGCCCCAGCATTCCTGTGCTCTGCAATGGAAGGTTATGATGAGGAAAACAGAGGAGACTTAGGTTGTGTCCTTTGTGAAGATACTTTCTGGGATCGTAGATGAGGGCTCCATTGTCTTGAATTAGTCATCAAGAAGCCTCTCATTTTCTTCCTCCTTATGACACAGTTATAGACACCCATGCAATTAATCATGGAGATTGTGGCTCTTGGTTATGAGAGGAGGGGTAATTCCTGATGTTTGATTGTTCTCACTATCTGCACATTTTCATTCCGAAGAGTGTTCAGTGGGAGCTGGTCAGGATGTTGCAGAGAAATACCTGCAGTTCCTTAATTTTATTTACCTGAGGGACTGCTGCATCTTGCAAATTTGCTGCATCTTGCAAATTTGCTGCATATTGTATATGGTGCACAGCCAGTAATTCAGCCTGACAATCATGGATGAACAGATCACTTTGAATAAACCATTTCCACTTGGAAGCAACAATGTCTTGGGGCCACCTAGGGCAAGAGGTAAATGCATTCTTACCCTTATTGTACAGCCAATACCAGTGAAAAATGGAGCATGCCTCAGTTTTCAGGTACAGATGTCCTGTAGGTGTGAAGATCACAACTTCGTCCAGCTGTTTAATTCTGTCTCTTATCTCCTTGATGCTGAGGTGTAACTCCCATCAGCTGCTTTTTGGTGAGTTCCTGGTTTCAGGCAGGCTCTAGGAGAATTGGGAAATAGTGACTTGTGGAGGATTCATGGCTTTTTCCTGACTATTGCTAGCAGCTGTGGCATGCAATATCCTCTGAAGCTTGGAATGGATGTGGGTTAGAAAGCATGAGAACACACAGCCTATGCAACCTCAGAGTGCACTGTCTTTGGTGCCAGTGTCCACCCACAAGAGGCTGCTGCTAATTTTCTTGCTACACAGCCCAAATCATGTTACAATTTTCATAAGATTTTTGAAATTTTCAAACTCTTAGAAAATTTAATTGTCAATTTAACAGAGGTAATGCTTGGTCCATGAAAAAATAATACAGCTTAAAAAAAAGAAAGGCAATGAGGATACAGATGGATTTTGAGTAGAAAGTATTTCATATTTGGATGGTTTCAAACCAGTTTTGGCTTTCCTATAGGCTGAGGAAAAAAGCAGCTGCTTTCCATAAAAGTAGGAGCCTGTCCTTGCTCTTCATTTCCAGTACTTATTATTTTTACCACACTCATATATTTATATTTTGCTTTTGGAAGACACAGGGACAGAATGATACTGTCTTCCCCCTGATCTTGCTGTGATTACCTAGCATAAATCTCCCTTTATAATCTTATCACTAGGCAATTCAGTTATTTTAAATGTGAGCCTTCTTGCCCACTAATCAGTTCATCTTCAGGTTTTTAAAAGCACTAGTTCATAATTCTGCATATTCCAATTGCTTGTGTGTCCAGCCCAGCTTTGCCTTCACTTATCCTCTTCTCCTTTCTTTCTGACAAGGCAGGCTCTTTCTTTCCCTCACAGTCTTCACATTCCTTCCAAGTTGATGCACACAGTCATTTGTAATCAAGGCTGTAAATTGTATTTAAAGCTGTACTCCACTATCCATGGATATTTGAATCATAAATGAGAGTATTGTCCTGCCTGTACTCTCACTTATTCTTTCAGCCGTAACAGATCCTTTCATTTGTGCTCAATTAGCTTTTCCACTCCTGCATTCAGATCCTGAAAGTTTCCACTCTTTTCTTCAGGTCTTGAATGCTGATGGTGTGGCCACATTTGCCTCTACCCCATAATTTGTTTAGCTCTTTTGTGCCACAGATTTCACTGAATATGGTTTGTTTGTTTTGACAAGTCCAAGCGCCGTGACTATATTGTGCCATAATATAAAAATGTTCCCTTTAATTATTGTTGGGGAGCTACAGCTCTGGGATGGACCTCGTCAGTGTTTGGGCTTTTATGTCACCAGGTTGAATACAACCAGAATCTTTCCAGAAGACTGGTTTTGAATCGTTGTTTTTTTCTTCTTCTGATAGAGCAGCAAGCCAAGTCACAACAACTGTGTCAGGAAGAGTCAGTTTCAGAGCAGCACCCCACAGCGTGGAAGTACAGAGTCCTCTTCCTCTTGCTGCAGCTCCCTCATGCTGGGTTGGGTAATTCAGCCCTTCCAGCACCTACTCTGCCCTCCCATTCTGGGGCAGCAAAACCCCAGCAGTGCACTGACTGCTCCTTTTTGGGCATAAGGGCTCCCCTGGGACTTCAGCCTGGTGCTAACTATGTGGCTTGTAATATTGGTAATAATATGACCTGTTGCCAGTGCAGCTTTTTGTCTGCTGACATCTTCCAAGGTGGAATTAGAGCCTTCTTGTGAGCAAGCATTTCCTTTTCCCTCCATGTTTTCACCCTCAGTTTTTTGTTTCTTTTCTTTTGTCTTTGATTTTGAGAAGAAAAAAGTAAAACTCAGAGAAAACTAGCAGCTTCACTTCCTTGCCTTGTACTGCAGACTGTGCACATACTTTTTCAGTGTGATCAGACAGGTATTATTTCTCATTCTCTTTTTTTTTTTTTAATTGCTGTTCACTTCTGGTTTGAAAATATTTGTAAGGGAATTCTCTTTCACTTTGAACAAAGCTGGCATGTTTAGATAAATGCCTCTTTTCAGTACTGAGCCCTGGGATAATGTTGCAGGCAGGGTAATTGATGTTTCTTTGAAACTAGCAACTTGGAAATTATTTTGTGGTCATCTTCCCCTTGGAAGTCAATTGTGAACTTTCTTTCCAGGAGTATCCATGGATGGAGGGAGAATCTATTTGGATTCTGGTTTGGATTAAGTTTGTCCTTAGTATTTGCCAAGGTTTCTAGTAAGTTTAAACTGAATACAACAGAGGAACTAATCTGTAGTTTATTTCTCCTGCTATAGGCAGGCCTTCCTGAGTTTCCTAAATTTTTCTCTGAAGTCTTCCTATTTTAGGATGCTCTAGAATTAGAAAAAAATTCCGTATTTCATCTAATATATGATGTGAATAGCAAAGTGAATCTGAAATCAAGCCAAGAAAATACAGCACATAATTTGACCTTTGTTGACCTATGTTTGGTGGGAAGGATTTAAGAAAAGAACTCTGTACCAAAATCTCACCAATGAGGTGACAAATTTAAGCAATAAAGTGTCGTACTTAGGTACTACATTGGGGCATCAGAGCTTGTTGGACAGAACTTTCTAGAGTGGTCTGTTCTAACATTGACCCTTTTGTGAACATTCAATGTAGCTAGATTGTCTGTTTCCTGTCCTGTCCTGTCCTGTCCTGTCCTCTCCTCTCCTCTCCTCTCCTCTCCCCTCAAATGCATTTAAAAACTTGCCCAGACCTCATTTATTTAGCCCTTTTCAACTCACAGCTCTGAAATGTGTGATTTTTGTGAATCCACAATCTTTAGAGATTCTCAAAGAGACCAATATAAATAACAAAAATGTGTTACCGCTATTCAAAGCCTTTATATATGTATGTATAAAAATCTCAGTCTTCATTCTTTTCTATAGACACCTTTCTCATTGTGGGATCCTACTCATCTATACAGAAAACCCAGTTTGAACTCATCATTCCCTCCTGAAAGGAGGGTCAACCTTTGCCTCTGCTGATATGGATTTTTCCACATAAACTGACCTTCTGCAGCATTGCTAGCCAGTGAATTAAAATCAGTGGAGAAAGCCAGCCCTGTGCAAGTCTCAGTGGCCTCATTTTATTATACACAATTTAAGGATAGACTGTTAAGGAGGAACATTGCACGGATGATGGTGAATAGCGATTCAAGCAGAGAAAACATAATGGAATTGCTTAGTTTATATCCCAATCTGTAGACTTCCATGGCTGCAAGTTCTGTGCTATCCTCCCTCTTGTACATCTCTACCCTGCACAAATGATTCTATCTCCTCTCCAGAGTTACTGCCATATGTATATCTCACATACTGTAGTCATAACATCTCATATTGCTATCAAGGTATTATTTTTCTTCAGTTTTATTTTTGGATTGGATATTGTCTGAGTTTCAGATTCCTGAAAGCAGGAAATTATTCCCTCTTCTCAGTCTAGAAGGTCACCATCCTTTACCATGACAGACATGTACCAATGTTAAAATTGTTGGTGATATCCTATCGCACTGCAGTGAGGTAGCTCTCTCTGAACACTGATTTGTGTTTTCACATGATTTTATTCCTTTGTATCTCAGGCTGTCCACAGTTGAAGGATGGGCCAAGAGAAGCCAGGGAAAGAGAACACCGCAAGGAAAATGTGATGCAAATCAACAAGCATCAGTATCAGCAGTGTGCCAGAAGCTCTTCAGAGGGACTTAGATGTAAGGAGGTCTGAGATTTGTTGGTGATATGGAAGACAGGATCTCTTTTTTTGGGGAGGTGGTAAAAAATGGGAGGAAACCCAAAGTGAACAATTCCTGGTTGCTTCTGTGCTGTTTGAAAACACACTTGTGCCTGTTCCCTTAGGTATACATCCTTTGGGCATCCACCAAACTGGAATTATGTGGAAGCAAAGCAGAAGTTGTGGAGATATAAAAGTGCCCCTATTTTTCATTTTCAAATTAAAATTGCCTGTACATTGTAAATGCTGGCATAAGCACAGAGGTGTAGTGGCACATATAGCATACTGCATTCTGACCAGAGACTTTCAGGAGCTCTTGAACCAGAGATGAGAGGTAAGGGTGGGTTTTATTTTCTGAGAAGAAGTGAGAATCTCGACATTATTTTATCATAGTGTTTTGGTATTTAATATACAAGGATTTGACAAAGTATGACTGTATAATCTTCTAACAATACCCATTTTGTCCCATAAAATTATTATATCCAGTCTTAAAATGTTAAATATGTCACTACTAGGGTAAAGTATCATAAAATTCAGTTTATAATATTAGAACTCAAAAATGACACAATGTTATCAATCACATTCCTTGGTAATATTCAACTTTTTTCATTTGTCTTTAATTTTGCATTTTAGTGTAACAAATTGAGATTAAAGCTGCAGCCTCTAGTTCAAGGTCTCTTGGCGGGGAATGGCAGTAAAGTTACAAGTAAAGTGATAAGAAAACAAATCACACTGAAATCTAATATTTAATAACATTTCAGACAGATTAGAGAGATTTAAGACCCCGTGCTGTAATCAGCATTGGATCAGGGAAGATATGCTAGTAATTGCAGAGGGAAATGCTCTCATCTCCTTGAAATAAATGCAGATCATCAGTGGAAGACTGGAAATATACTGAGCAGCTAGTATAAAACTGAGATTTCTTTCTGGTAGGATTTTTTTAACATTTCTATTGTGCTCCCAGAGCCTCCCTGTGAACTCTCAGTTACATCGTTTGCTTTTAACTGAGGAAATTGTGTATTCCCCATTCCCTTCTATTCCCCTCCCAATCACCTTTCTAGTTGGTGCTGGTATTGCATATCTTTCATCTGGACTTTTACATTTCTTGAACAAATGTAGGGAAAACCTCCCTAAAAATAAAGAAAGCCCCCCAAAAAGAGCTTTAAATCCTCTGATGTGTTTCTGCTTCTTTTCTACTTTTTAAATATCTTTGTCCTGTATTTTATTTTCAGAATACCAGAATGTAACAAAATTGTATCTTTGTTCATCTCATAAAGGACTAAATCTCCTTTTGAAAATTTGTTCAACTGACAATGAGCTGATGGCCAAGTTGCACAATAATGAAAAAAAAAGACAAGTTACACTTGAGTTAGCGAGGGTTTCTTTGTACGTAATGTACATATCAATTACTTAGTGATGCACTATACAGGATAATCTAATCAGCATGTCAAACTTTTCAACCCAATTTATTAATTCATCTGCATCAGCCTCTGCATCATTTACACCAAGTAATTTTTAGCTTCTCTAGAAATGAGCTCCTATAGAAAAAAATTGGCTAGATTTATTGTATGTGTTATACTCTAGGACCTAGCTTGCTCAGTGAGCAAAATGAATGCAGTGAGTTTCACACAGTAGAACTAGATACTGTGTATTGTATTTTGTATGCTGAGCCTTTTTCTTCTTTTCTTTCTCTCTCTTTCTTTCACTTTTTTTCCCCCCTCCAATAGACCTATCCAGTCTTGAATATGTCAGTGTGCCTTGAATGTGCAGTCACATTCTGAGGTATGTCTTTGAACTCTTCAATGGTGCTTTGCATTTCTTTGAGACCTTTTATGGGAAGGAAATAGAGAAATGTGGACTAAAATGCTATGAGGTTGTCTCATTATTTCTCTTCCATTAAAAAAAAAAAATTAGTTTTTGTTAGGCAGAGACACCTCTGTTATATAGTATATTCAGCATCTACTGTGCCTGGCTCCATACTGATACTTGCAGACAGCATGGGGTATGGCATACCAATTTAGAAGGCCAAGACAATAGTTCAGTATCTGCTCCGAACAAAGAAATTATCATCCTAAGCTAGCAATTACTTTGAAAAAAGGATAAATTGATTTTCAACATATATCTCATTGCTCGCTGCTTTTTAAATTTTATTCTTTAGGATGGCAAAAAAACCCCAAAGACTGAGACAAAAAACCCCGCACAAAAATAAAACCTAGAGAAATATGAAGACTAATAGCTAGTAATCAGAAGATAATAAAGTGTGACCAGAAAAATTAGAAGCTCCCCTGCAGCTCTAATGAAGCAAGTAGGAAACATATTGTGTAAGGATGGCAGAATGGGACCTGTAAATAAGTATTCCTCTTTAGGGTAGGATTTTTGCACCCTTCCCCAAGCAAAGGAACATTTTGGTACCTAAATGGTTACAAGCAGCAGGCAGTTGAGTGCAGAGTCACAGCATGGCATTGGGAAAGTTTCAGCTGGAAAATCGTGTGCCACAACACTTGGTACACAGTGCTGAGGCTACACTCAACTGCCCCTGTACTGCAAGTATGCTACCTGTGAGCATCACCAGACAGAGGGATATAAATTAAAGACACTTAAGGAGAAATATCACAAAGGATTATTCTGGCACATAAAAAGGGAATCCAATACAAGTTTGGTAGAGAAGAGTACTCATAGATTGTACTAATATATTTTATGAGGTTCCTCTAAATTTATGGTTTGACAGATTTTATTTCTACATCTGTTAGGCATGAAGAGGAAAGAGGGCAATCTGAGATAGTTTTTCTAGAACTGAGGCAAATTTTTTCTTTAGAGTTGCAAATGTATCCTTTGCTCAGTGACTGTATTTATCTTTTAAGTGGTGGGGAGTATGGGTTTACTATCTCAGCTCTCTGCCCTGACACCCATGAAGCGTAATGCATTAAACAAGTTTAATTGTTAAAATCTATTTTGCACATGCTCTTTTGGCAGAGACATTCCAAAAGCAGATATCTTTTTATACAGTACGTGGGGCACAGCTTCTGACAGACATTACTGTATAACATAAAGTATTGGTGTAAAATAAAAGACTGTATATATGGGATTTCATCCAGAGCATTCAGCCAAAAGAAATACTGAACCACTGCTAAATCATCCTAATGAGTTAAGTATTGTGTGTGGTTTTGTTATTTTAAGCAAATGCGCTTGTATTTGTTTCTAGAACTATAAGGGATCAGTCAAGCAAATGTTTCTGTGAAAGGAAAAAAATATATGTTCATAAAACTTACACCACCTTACTTTCTTGGTGGCAAAGTATTTAAAGTAATTGTTCAATGAAAGACTGAACATTTTCTTGGAAAACTCATTAAGAATTAGCCATATAGGTGCCCACTCCACTGTGTAAAATAATAAACTTCATTCTTTCTTTTTCTATTTTACCTTTAATGCATAGCCACCTTTATAAAGTCCATATGTTACAAATAACTAGTCATTCTTAACAATCTAAACCTACAATGAATTAAACTTTCAGATCTAAGATAAACATTTCCAGTACCTAAAGGGAACTTAGAAGAAGGCTAGAGAGGGCCTGTTTGCAAAGGCCTGGAGTGAAAGGACAAGGGGCAATGGTTTTAAGTTGGAGAAGAGTAGATTTAGACTGGATATTAGGAAAAAGTTCCTCACCACAAGGGTGGTGGAACACTGGAACAGGTTGCCCAGGGAGGTGGTTGAGGCCCCATCCCTGGAGGCATTCAAGGCAAGGCTTGCCAGGGCTCTGGGCAACTTGATCTAGTTGGGGATGTCCCTGCCCACTGCAGGGGGGTTGGACTAGATGAGCTCCAGAGGTCCCTTCCAACCCAAACCATTCTATGATTCTATGATTCTATTTCACTGGTTTCCAGTTTAAATTGGGGGTGAGGGCATGGGGAGAGAGGCAAGGAAGTGGTACATCTCAGCCTGGGCTTAGTGTTGGGTTGCCAGAACAGAGACTTTCAACAGGGACAATCGGAACTGCCTCAGCACATATGTTCTTCTCTATTTTGCTGTGGGTATAGGGGTTAAGAAACTACTGCATTTCATACATGAATGATTTCCCTACCAGATGTGAAACATCTTCCAGGCAGCTTGACTGGGAGCTTTGGAAACATCTACTGCCCTCTTCTTCTCCCCCATCTCTTGTTCATCCAGATTGTGATGGGTATAATAATGGGAAAACCAAACGGTGGTGGAGTCGCTGTCCCTGGGGGTGTTTAAGAAAAGATTGGATGTGGCACTGAGTGGCATGGTTTAGATGTTGTGGTGTATTGGGTCATAGGCTGGACTTGATGATCCTGGGGGTCTTTTCCAGCCTTGGTGATTCTGTGATTCTGTGGTAATTCCTGGGTATTGTCATTGTTTGCTTTTGAGTAGGAGCTGGAACTTTGCCTTCTTTTCTCTTGTGGGTAGTGAAACAAGGAGGCATAAACACAGGTGGTAACTCTGGTGAGTTACGCACCTTCAAGATGATTCTGGTTGGTAAGGAGCTTTCAGCCAAGGACAATTTGACATGCAGCCTGGGGCAGTGCAGGGCACAGCAAAAGACAACTTCATTGTATCTTTTGAGGTTTCCCAAATCTTAGCTCACTGAGAGTGTTCATTGTTGCTATAAATTAGTGCAGTCACATGTGCAACGCAGTAACTCAGGAGCTTCTGCCATCAGCCATGTGTTGCTGAGGTCCATCAAGCTGGTACCATGCCATCTCTCAGTTTTGAAATGCCACCCACTATCTCAACTGTCTTTTAATGGGATTGTCCTTCTGGAAAAGCCTTCAGATGGTCCTTTATGGCAATGTATGAGACTCACAGGAACAGAAGAAAGGAACACTCCCTATTCCAGGCTACAGACTTTTCCTTAGTCTTCACCAGGCAGTCTCAGTCCCAGCAGTACTGCTTATACCCAGTACATAAATGCATTGTTCTGGATGGATTTGCTAGGTTCATACCTCTCCTCTCCAAAAAACCCTCAACCCAGTCACATTAGCAGATATGTCAGTAAGCAGCAGATATGTCACTAAGCAGCACCTACAGCTAAAATGATTCAAGGATTTTCACTCTATGATACAGAAAGTCCAAACCTAGCTTAGAACTGCTGGGGTTTTTTTTGTTTGGTTGGTTTTGGTTTCAGGATTTTTTGTTGTTTGTTTGTTTTGCTTTGTCTTATAATCTTTAGCATTTAAAAAATCATAAAAAGACTCCATTCCATTGACAAGATTTTTTTCTTAAGTAATCCTTCTCACCTTTTTGAGATAAAATATGTTTTCGCTAACTGTCTTATTGGTCTATTTTTTTTTTCAGCTGTAGCCAAAAAAAGACCTATTTTGGCCTAGATGTCACCACTGTAGAAGGGCAGAGGCCTTTCAACACAGAAAATGCTGTTGCAGTTTTATCATTACAGGCTAAGGCACAGTGCGTCTATTACCAACAGCTGGAGAAGGAGACAATAACGAAAAGTGTCCATTGTGTTTCTCATGGTTGCTTTACTGGGAATTTTCAGAGAGTTGGAGACATTTTTGACAGAGACAGCTCAACAGGGATTTTTCACTTTGTGTCACAGGGTAGTTTTAAAAAAAACATTCTGCTCAGAGATGTCAGAGGCGAACAGAACAACTTGATTATAGTGCAAAAATCAATGCACACAAATTGTTTAGGTCCCAGTTCTGCTCTACAGCGTGTGTGTATGGTACCAATTATAAATGCATCTGAGAAATCATGCCTTTGGTGCTTGTCTCCTACTTTATCTCTGCCACAGATTTCTGTCTTGAAGTGAGGTCAGTAGATGTTTATATAGCTACTACAACCTCCTCTTTACAGGAAGGAACTAGTTGGACTTAGTATTGAATTCAGTTTAGGAGACAGTGATTTCCTCTCCCCTATCTCCATTTGTTCCCCTCTGCTAGGCCTGTTTTGTTGAGCAGTGTCACTCTCAGCTGTCTGCTGAGTAAGTATTTCAACACAACACGTTTTTCAGGCAGAAGCACCCATTCTGCCCACATGCTAGGCTGAACAAAAGCCCTGTGTTTACTGTGAGCCTGAGCTCATCATCCTGGCAGGAAGGTTAGTCACTGCTTGGTGTGGCACTGATAAACCCACCTGCAAGCTGGTCTGTCTGGAGGGCAAGGAAATCACAGAATGGTAGAGGCTGGAAAGACCTCTGAGGATCACCTAGTCAAACCCCCTTGCTAAAGCAGGTTCACCTAGAGCAGGTTGTCCAGAACTGCATCCAGGTGGATTTTGAATATCTTCAGAGATGAAGACTCCACAACCTCTCTGGGCAGCCTGTTGCAGTACCACTGAAAAGAGTCTGGGCCCGTCCTCTGGACATCTACCCTTTAGCTATTGGTAAGCATCGATAAAATCCCCCCTCAGTTTTCTCCAGGCTAAACAGCCCCTGGTCTCTCAGCCTATCCTTGTAAGAGGGATGTTCTGCCCCTTATCATCTTCACAGCCCTCATCTGCTGGACTGCAGTAGCTCCTTGTCTCTCTTGAGCTGGGGGAGCCCAGAACTGGACATCCTTGACCTGCTGGCCATTCTCTTCTTAATGCAGCCCAGGACACCAGCTACAAGGGCACATTGCTGGCTCGTGGTTAACTTACTATCAAGCCATGGCAGCTCAGATGGAAGGCAGAAAATGCTTGTGTAAACCAGGAAAATATCACGGATGCTGTATCTCAAGTCTGCTCCAGTTTCCACCTCAAATGCCTTCTTTAGCGTTAGTGTTTTAAGTGAAATCTGACCTTGATTATGTGGCAGGAACCTATTATGTTATTTGACTGTCAGGTGCTAAAAATATTTGCAGTACTGTATTTGATTATAAAATGTTAACAGCATTTGTGGTATTGCCATAATATCTACAGATCCCAGCTACTAACAATGCCTTACTGTGCCACTCATTTTATGAATCTGGAGTAAAAGACAGTCCTTGTCTCTGAGGCTGTGAAGTTTACAGAGAGGCATGTCTGAGCTCTGAGTATATGCACAGTGAAACTCAGTAACTTGCCTGAGGTCTTAATAGCCAGTCAGTGGGAAAGCCAGGGATAAGAAACATGTTCCTTAAGCCCTGGTCATGCTGTGCTCACTTGAACACTTCATTTTAAAATAAATCTGGTGTTTAAAGTGCTGTTTATGATTATCATTCCAAGGCAAGTTGATAAGGTCAACTCACAAGCACACATAACAGAAGAGAGTTAAATTTGAAGGTGCCACAGTGCACAGGCACTGTGAACATGGACAGGGGTGGCAAATTTTGAAGAGTGGAGGTGTAACAGACTGAATTAACCTGTGATGTGGGAGAAATATCAGACCTTCTTGTCTGAACATGTGTCAGGGGGTGGTGGTGGACTGAAGTAGAGGAGGGAAAAGCACAGGGGAGAACATGTAGATGTGTCTTCTGCTCTTTCAGTCACAGCCTCATGAAGGGGAAGGTTGTAGCATCCTTAAACAGGGTGAATGTGCTGCAGCTATAAGGCAGACAATCAGAATAATCCACTAAAAATCATATGGAGATAAATGTATTTGTATATACAAGAACAAAACTTTCACTTATGGTAGAAAGTTGATCAACAACTGCATTTAATGGAAGCTAAAAATATCTAACTAAATCACAGTAGGTGTCTGGTGCATCAAAACTGCTTGAGTAACTGATGGGATGTGGTAGGGATCTGGTGTCAAATCTTCTCCGTTCTGACCTCATCAGTGGCTCCTCCTGTGCAGTAGCAGGGACTGATCAGCACTTCATCTTCAGTTTGAACATGAACAATGTATCAAGTATTCTCCTGAATATTGTACTTTTATATAACTAGGTTTTGAGGAAAATAGTTAAAGGGTACAGAATTCACTCGAGGAAGAGGTAAGTAATACTGTATTTATCTTAATAAAATGATTTCTAAATTAAATTAATTTTTAAAATACATTTTGTAACTGCAACACAGGATTCAGTCTTCTTTCACTGCAGCTGATCATGAAGCAGACCCTGACTTCTACACAAACAAATGATTTCCTTGAGTCTCATTTTAGCAAAACTTTTGTGTTCCAGCTTAACTAAAGGTGGGCTACGGACCTGTTCATGTCCAACAGTCTAAAGCTGGTGTAGAAGATTTGATGAATGACAATTAACTACTTAACTAATTAAAGCAAGCAAATTGTCTTACGGATTGTTGGAGTTATCTTTTTCGTCACTAGCCCATGTGGAACAGACTTTGTGGTGTCAGCCTGTTTCTCTTCCTTGATATTACTGAAAAGTTCTCTGTTTTGGAGTGCTGTTCCCCTTGTAAATTTGAACTTTGAAAAAATGTGCATGCCACAGGCAGCCAGAAGTCACCAGGCTCAGAGGTTTCTCCGGGCTACCCCTATTAATTGTGCTGACAAACAGCTATGTAAGATAAGGGGTGTCTGTATGCCATGTATTCTTTTCAACCATGTGAGAAAGTTTGCTTTCAAAGTGGTTTTGCTGCTTTGGTCCCATTCCTCCATGTCTTTTACTGCTTCTTCTTTTCTATTCTCTGTTACTTTTCATTGTTTCCCATTATTAATCCTTGCTTACCCTTGATATGTCCCTCAGGCTCTTATACTGTGGGTGGTGAGCACTGTCCCATGCATGAAGCTTCTTTTGTCATCAGGGGATGACTGAGGATTTTTTCTCTGAAAACCCTTGAAAGCACAGAAAACCAGCTCTGATCTGTGTCTCTAGAACAACCTTGATACCTACCCATGCACTTTTTATGTGTTGTTTGCTCTACGTACTAATGTGCACTGGAGCAGTGCCACATCTGGATGAAGGTGGCAGAGATCCTTTTTTTGTGCGGGTGTGGGTCAGATGTACCTGATACCATGTTCATCTGGCAGTGTCCCACCTCCTACAACTTCTGAGTACAATATTGGAGAACTGGAAGCGTTTCAAGCTTCAAGTCACGAATGGGAAGCCCTTGACGCTATTTTCGTTATGTCCTGTGGTTGATCATTCTCTACCTCAGATTCCCAAAGGAAATGTCCTCAGCTTTGCTCCTGAGCTCAAGTGATTGTTGGCTCTGTGTCATACCCTTTTCTCATCCTGCAGAATGGAAAAATGCTATCTGCCTTTATTCTGGTTCTGCTGTGCAATTGGATATATGTGAAAGGTAAAATAAGATGGGACACACATGATTCCACCCCACTGAGTTTGGTAACCTTGGTGGCTTATGAAGCCTGATTAATGAAGGTACCCATGCCAGAACCTGATGTTGCAAGAAAATTACATTTCCTAGGTAGGTATTTTAGCCTTCTCTGCCTGTCACAGATAGGCTTTTTGACGTGTCTTATGATTGAAAAGGTATTGCTTCTCTGTGGTGAGAAAGATAAAGCCAAAGGGTCAAGTTTTCTTCCTGGGATGTGACTAGATCTGTGCTCTCAATTTCAGCCCCTAATGCCTTGAAATACTTTCTTGAATTGAAAAAGTAAGTTTACTATCACTTGAGATACAGTTGTGTTGATGGTCTTTCCCCATCACTGCCAATTTAAAAGTGAGATTGTGTCCTTCTGCTCCCCTGGAGGGTGGGTTGGTTCCAAGCCATTGCAGCAAATCACCCAAGTGTGGATTTTCTCTGCCCTTTATTGGCTGAGTTCAATTTAAAGCAGGAGACCTATTTAAATGCTTGCCTTCCTTCCTCCAGAACTGGAGCCTCCAGATGAAACAATACACACCCATGACATCAAAGTCAAGGTTTGCACTGAGGAGGCCAGGCCATTCAGATATTCTCAACTTGTTGCAGACAGGTCAGAGCACCTACAGAACTGCTAAATTCTTGAATGTTAAGACATATCATAGACCTGCAGATATGATGTCGTCTTTTTTTGAATATGGATCAGTGTGCCAAAGCTGTGTCCATGCAGGGAGCATGCCTCCAGACTTCATCTCTCATTGGTACTTGTGCAACATCGAGGAGTTCCTCTCACGTTTGAGTTTGTGAAACACTGGGACATCCAGAAATAATGCTGGATTTGTCAGGGAGGCGGCTGAGGTTACTCTTTGAACAAAGGATTTTGAAACTAACTTCTAAGTGTCAGCTCTTAGTTGGATTGTACATTGAAAAGAACTGGAGACCAAAGATGTCCACCAGCCTACATGCATGGTCATGTATTCATTTAGTGTAAGGAGGTAAACCTAATATTTTGGAAAATTGAGGGTGAAAATGTCTCCAGCTTTAACTAGAGGGGACATATAACCATCCAAAGTCAAAATGTGTATATGGAAAATATCCCTGTCATGTATTATGGTTGCTGTGTACTCACTGGCACTCACTGACATCGAAATTAACTACCTCAGCAGGAAGACCACAGGCTAAATGATCTTCCAGATGGAACTTCATTTGACTCAAAGGTCAGGACATCCTGGTGATGCTCTGTGATGGTATAGAGAAGCCCCCACTGCACTAGGCTACTGCTATTGGTATTGCTATTAGAATTAACATCCAGGTAAGGGAGTCATAACCAACCTGAATAAAACATAGGTGATCTCTCAACATGTATGACTTAGAGCTAACTTCAGTTTGGTTGAGATCCTCTCAAACACACAGTGGACTGATTCCAGTTATGCAGTACTAATGTTATACCCTTTAAAAATGTTTTCCTCAAAAATACACGAGAATGTGGAAGAGCACCCCAAGTACTTGAATTCTGGGAAACCAACTTAGTATTGTTTGACAAATCCTCCCTGCTGAGCTAAATCAACCAATTAATCATGCTAATGATTGTTAATGACATTTCTGTTAGAAGAACAGGGTAATTTGGCTTTATTTCCAAATTCTAGCAACAAAAAAAATAACATGTATTGATCCTGTATTGCAAATGAGTGATGTTTCTGCACTACTGAAACTCAAAAAGTGCATGATTGGTTACAGCTCTCTACCATCGGCCAAGGCAACAACTCAGTAGTATTCTTGCACCTTCCAGTAAAATTCTGTGATATGGATCCCAGCAAACACCATTAAATCAAACTTGGTACAGGCATGACTACTTCTTTGAGGAAAAATTAGAACAGGCCTAAAGAAGCACCAGCAGTTGGTTCATGTAATCTGAACCTACTAATTGCACCAGCATCCACCTCCAATTTGTGCTCAATTATGAGTCCATTTTGAAAGGGCAGTTCGTCTTTAATGGGTTAACTAATGCCATGTTAATAGAGGAGCTATAACACGACAAGCAAATATAGTTTAATGCACTCTACTTTGAATGCAGAGTTCATATGTATTCCAGACAAAAGGCCAAACAAATTTACAACACTTCATGCATTTCTATAGCCGAGCATTTTTTACTGAAGGATATGTAAATCCTGCACTAATCAGAGGTTCTGGGATTCCAAATGCCACTAAAGGTTATGACCTGAAGCCCTGCTAATAGATGACTGAGGGCGTAGACTAAGTAGTTCTGAATGACAGCAACCACAGGGTGTTTTGCATGAAAAGTAACCTCTAATAAATGACCTCTGCTTTTTTCCTTTCAAAGCTGTGACAGTAATGAATATGAAAGGGGGAGCTTTGTACACATCGGGTGTTATTTACACCTAAACACTGCAAGAGTGTGGATCCTATGTGAGGGTTTCAGTTCAGCTGAAAAAAGGAGGAAAGGGTGGTTTTGCTGCCTTAAACATTGCTGCACTTCTGCTGACTTCATTAATCACCTCTTTCTCAAACAGTGGTACCAAACAACAAAGTCACATTACCAAAGAAAACATTTCCTCCTTTATTATGTGTGTTTATATAAATAGCTGTATATATGTATGTATGTATGTATTTTTACTGGATGGGTTACAGGCTTTATGTGAGATATCTTGGATGGCTGATAGAAGCATTCAAATTTCTGCTGTTTTGTGACCTTTAGTTAGGCAGAACACTGTATCTTCGGTGGTATGAATAAAACAAAGATGTTTTTAGTGGCAGAGAGTCTCTCCTCGTGGATGATATTTACACTTGGAATTCTTGCAGGAAAAAAGTTCTGAGATTTTTTTTTTCCTACATTCAAGCAGCACCAGGGCTCTAAACAAAAAATGGATTTCTTTTGAATGATGGTGACGAGTTAAGTGAAACTTTTCACATCTTGTTGGAGATCCTGGGGTGGGGGTAATAGAGTGATTATGAGTGGAATGGCTTGTCTGTGCTCCAGCTAGCTCAGGATTGTTCTCAGTTGCTTACATTGCTTTGCCTTAGCCACCTTCCATGCCAATAACGTGCAATATGTGTTTTACTGCTTTGGGAGCTCCCTTCCCAGTTTAGTGTGTAAGGGCACACCAGAATGGGGGAAGACAGGCAGGCAGTAGCATGCTGGCTCCTCCATGCAGCTCGGAACTGAGCTGTGCAGGTCTCCTTACCGCAATGCCAGTAAAGGGATTGTGTGGGGACGCTGTCACAGCACAGGAAACCAGTTGTACAGGGTATACATACCCACAAAAACTAGGTCATGTCAGGGTTCCCTGAGCACAGGCTGTCTGCTTGAGATGCAGGGTGTGGATGTGCCTGCCTGGGACCCAGCATCCTACAGCCAGCTGAGGTGGTGCTTGGGATGAGATTAGCCCTCTGCTTCCCTCTGCCAGTGTGGTGGCACTGCAGCTTCCAGTTTGGGAGCCTGCATGCTTAAACCCCATATCAGGCTTTCTTGACAGTCCTGCCCAGCAGGCATATGGAGGGCTCAGCATCTTCAGAATGCTTAGGTGCCACTCTTGCTGCTGAAAAGCTCAGCCCTGTAGGGTGTCACCACTACACACTGCTGTGCACAGACTGCCTTGAGACACATCATGCATGGCAGTAGGGTGGCTCTGACAATCCACTTGCCCCCGAACCCTGTTAGCTTCCTTGTGCAAAGCCTCTTTACTTGGGATTTGAGCATGTGAGTGAGCAGCATGTGGCCTGTCAAGAGAATCTTCCGTAGCTTAATGAACTTTATACCCCAGGAATCTTTTAACTGATATTCAGGATGAGTTTTTTGCTTTTCTTAATACTATCCAAATATTTTTTCATTAGTTAATTTTTAATACAGGTGTTTTACGTACAGATCATAGTTATGTTTGTTCAAGTATGACTGCCATTTTGTTAGGTGGCAATTTTGCCTGAGTAAGGAAGCCAAAGCAGGGCTTTAAAATGCACTCCTCATAAAAAATTAAAGAGCTATTCTTTATTTACATATTTACACAACACTCAATCCATCGTGTAAAGCTTTCTCTGCCTTAAACCCAAATCTCCGGGGTGTACTCTGTGCCTGGGGAAATTGGATGCCTCAGAGAAATGATAAAGAGATATCTGTCCATCCACCTATCTATCATTTTTTATACCATACTCATTACTATGGTCTCTGAGCTCCTGTTAGATGTATGGATCCTTCCCCATTTCAGTACAGAGCTGGTCAGCAGAGACAGCAAAGCCATCATTATTTTCTGAAGAGCATGAGCCTGTGGAGGGGCTAGTTGCTCAGTCTGCAGTGGCCATTTGGCAGCAGTTTGTACAGAAGACAAATCCCTTTTATTAGCTGCCTTGGAAGTCTGGTTTGGCTTCTGGAAGATGCAGTTCAAATGGACTATGTGCAGAGAGTTTGCCTCAGGTATCAACATTGCAGCTCCCACATTCACTTCATGTCACCTGGAGAGAGAAGCTACCTCTTCCCTGCCTTCCTGACAGCTGCTTACCAGGAGGGGGACTTCAACTCTGAAAAAGCATCAAAAGACCTGGCAACTTTAACTTGGATAGACTGTCTGAGGGACTCTTCAAATTAACAGAAATAGCTGCATTTCTCATCCTCTTGCATGTAACTGTTTGGCCACTTTCAGGCCATGTCATCACACATTTGTCTCATTCTTACCCTGGGGTCCACCTGTTTCTTTGCAGAATTCACTTATTGTCTTTTGACTTGTGCTTCAATTTCAAGCTCTAGAGGATGGCAGCTTTTTATTTGGTTTTATTCAGGGCTAGCCATAGTGGGGGCCTGATCCTTGACAAGGACCTGTAGGCATTCAGCAGACAATATTAGTTAACACTGATCATTACTACGAATAAAGTAACATCACCACTCTGCAGCTCGCTCCAAGGCTGACTCTATTTACAGCTGCTATTGCCAGTGATTGTACCAGCACTATTAGCCATCCTGTTACCCATTTGTTTTAATCTTTTTTCTTCCCATGTTGGGAGGAGAAGTTTCAAATCCATCTTAGTTTGCCTACCAGCTCTGTCAGACACAGAGCAGCAACCTGGAGCCTGCTGTGCTCCCAGGAGGGCTGCTATAGGGCTGCAGCAACACAGCCTGAGCATAGCACTGGGGTCTGGGCTCCAGGATCTATAGGGTGGATGGATGCTCCAAACAAATAACTTCTTATTCCCCTGTTCCTGTGTCATGGAGTAGTGGAGCAGCAGGGACAGGGATAATTTTGTTCCTCTTTTGTTGGTAAAGGGCTGAGTGGTCTGTCCCAAATTACCAGCCTGAGAACAAGCAAAGAGCATAAATCTCTGACTTGTCCCTTCTCTACCACAACCATCCCTCTCATTCAAGCATCCATCTCATCCCAGCCTGGCTCAGACATACTGTAGTCTACTCTCAGTTTTAATTTAGAAATAGATGCAGGCTTCATCTGTTGAAGTGGCAGCTGGCATTCAGTTCATGAAATGTATCCAAGACTAAAAGAGGACAAAGATTGTGTTTTTTGAAATAAATGTAGGGGAAAATATTATAAATGGCAAATGAAGAGCTGGAACCTCCCTCAGGCCAGACTCTGACAGGGCTTCATGGATCGTCTGTATCTAAAATTGGAAGGTTTTGATTCAGGCTTTCCTGTTCTTCACTTACAGAAATCTTCTGGCACGACTACAGGCCAGCTGAGTAGAGCCAGGACAAAACTCAAAATGGGTCTATTAATTTAACTTGAAATGCTTAATGGAAATATTTCCAGTTTGACAGGTTTGTAGTGGAAGGCTGCCCTTTTTTCCTGGTCAGCTGTTGGGACCCTGGGCTTCTGGCCACAATTTTGGAATTCCTTTAAATCTGGATTCCTTTGCAGCCTTAGAAAACCTTATTTTGGTACTGATGACTGACTGATGCTCCAGAAAGAGATCATGGGTCCTAGTACAGGAATTTGAACTTTTAATTTTCTCTTCCTTTTCAATGATTGTCTTATGGAGGCAACAAGAAATAATTTTCTAGTAATGTACAATAGAAAAGCATTTTCTTTTGAAGATTACATACCAGATTCTCAGCTCTTTCTGACTAACCTAACTCAACTGATACTTTTGATTTATGCCAACCTAAGGAAGAAATTGGGCAATTTAAATTTTAACTTCCTCTCCTAGGAACAATCCTTTCATTCCTAAAATCTACAAATGAAGAATGAAACCCTAAAAAACCTGCTCAGCCTGGCCATGGCTTGACTGCAGGACCCTGACAGCAGCAGTCTTGCACAGTGCAGTAAAGAGGCGATTAAAAGTTTTACTATCCTTTTTGTCATCTCAGTTTTTACTATAAAGAGAGCTGTCATTGACTTAGGATTATTTTACCTATGTCTATTCATTTTTTTCATTGTCTTTAAAAATCTCACTCCCATTTTGTGCTGCTTTGTTTCTGCCCTTTCCAACTCCTTGTGGATGAGTGGGGAAGGAAGAGCAGATTGGCCAAGAAGTGGGGCAAGGAAAGAATATGAAAACTGAGCTTCTATTCCAATCTCTTCTTTCATGTAGGAGGAATGAAAACACTACAATTTTTTTTCTCTATTTTTATGTTGCCTTTGCATCTTACAGGTACACTAAGATGTTGTTGCTTATGAGATCAAAGATCAAGCTGTACAACAGTATCCCTTAGTGACTGTTTGTGTGTATTTTAATAGTCTTGGAAATCCAGGCAAATGTATGGTCAACATGCTGAGATATAGGTGGGGAAAGCAGAACTGAAGTTTTTTTTTTTAGTCTAGCATTTGGAGGAAAGTGAAGGAAGAAAGGTTGGTAATGGAGCAGTGGAACAGGAAAAGACAGGAGATAGGAAGGCAGAAAGTGGAGATGCAAGCAGATAAAATTTTAAAAGGCACCTTTGGGGTGTTTTAAGCTGCCTTGGTAGTTCTAAAAATCTCACTAAACAAGTATTTGTACCATTATATGCTTAAATTATTTAAAAGTTCTGCATATTGTAGCTTTAAACTTAATACTTGAAAAATAGGGATAATCATGCTTGAACTTAGAGGCTTTTCTTTCATACAAACTAGTTCCTGAAGTACTCAGTTTGGGGAGAGAGCAAGGATAGCATGTTTTCCAGGTGTCATGCAAGTTCAGAAGTCTTGTATTTTAAAAACAAAGCTAAATACTGAAAATCCGTTCTGGGAATATTCATTCCAATTTATTAAAGATTTAGGGTCCAGCTGTGCTTACTTTCCACAACGGTTTGCTTTTGGGACATTTTTCATTTGCTTTTCCAGCAGGTTCTGTATCAGAAACATTGTTTTAAATGTCACAGTTGTCAAATCAATGAACTAAAACAGTATCACATGGCTTAATTTGAACAAGTAATGCACTTGGAATTTCAGATTTGGAATAACAGGCTTCCTGATCTGTTCACTGTCCTTCAGCAGTTGAAAACAGAGAAATTGGAGTAATGTTAGACTATGCCCTATCCCACAGGGCTGTGAAGAAGAAGGAGGAGGGGAGGACACTTGCTTGTATATTTAACCTGGAAGTAGTCTGTANCCTGGATCTTTGTTCGCAAAGCCTAGCCATACACACACAGTCTGTAATGGAAGTTCAAATCACAGCCAAAAACTTACTGTTTTATCTGTATCTAAGTTTCAATGGACTTTGATTAGAGTTTAATGAGGTCTGTATTACTGCCTACTGGAAAACAAAACAGCCAGGAAAAGCTCTCACTGATGTCAAGGATAAAGTCTTTTGCTACAGGCTGACAATCTGATGTCATTATAGAAATGCCCTTACCTGACACACAGTTTATTTATTTAGGACACTAGGAAATATCTCAAGCTGGATATCCACAGGCTAAGGCACCCATAACCATGTCTACATCTAAATCTAGGTAACCAGAGAGGACCCATGAGTGAGAGTCATAGAGTGGTCCTTTTTTCTCAAAATTTTCCCCCTAATCCAGTGGTATGCTGTCCTCTGCCTTTTCTTCTTCCCTTGTTTTCTTCACAGTCCTCCTACCCCCCAACACTTAGGGTATAGCCTCAAAGAGTACCACAGAACTTTACATAGCACCAAAACCTATGAAGTCTCTCTCTAAGCTGCTTTCTTCTCCTTGCTGATCACGGCTTGTCAGGGAGGAACTAACCAGGGCAGGTCAGTGCATTATGGAGTATGGGATGGTGAGGCTGGTGGGATAGTTTCAAAAAAGGAATTTTGCTGCAAGTTTTTCTTCTGTGCTATTGAGTATGGATTAAACAGGCAAAATATAGAAATGTCTGGAAAATAAAACCACTGTATAGGACATCAGCAAAGAACTTGACTAGTTTCATCAGAAATGCCTACTTTCTAGTCTGCCTTTTTTTTCTGCCTAGTAAGTATCAAACTCCTGACATTCTAAAGAAGAATAAAAAATCATATGCTGTTTGGTGTGTGTTTAGAGAGTAGTTTTAAAAGAATTATTTGGATTAAGATGATATGGAGGAAAACATGCAAAATATTACATAAATGGTTAAAAAATGGCAAAGATTTGTATTTAATTTACTTATCTGCTGGCATCATAATCTTCAGTGGTTGTGTTTTCAAGCTTTAGCTTGCAGTCATTACAATTAGAAATTTACATTCAAAAAATAACATGACTGCCAGACATCCTAGCAGGTTATTTGCAAGTGGAGGGTTAAGAAAAAGTAGTGACACAATGTAAGTGTTATTTAATTATGAGATGTTGCTGGAAGAGACTTATTTCACTAGGGAATTTTTGAAAAACATATTTTCTTAGCAGTAATAAGCATTCTCACTGCAGTCACAAGGTTTTTCTGCCTCATGCTAATCACAGCTTATGTTCATTTGCTGAAGAACTAAGTTTGTATCCCATGACATGAAAGAAGTGAATATAGCCATTCATCATCTCAAACTACTGTATTATCACTTTACCAATTTTTCCAACTCTTGTCACCTACTTGCCCTACTGTAGTTACTTATTTATCATTATTAATCCCTTAGCAGGAACAGTGCACATTCAGACTGATATAACACTACCACAGAAAGTCTCTTCTGAGCAGAAATGGTGCAGTGTTTTGACTTCTGCCATGACTTTGTTATGCTGATACAGCTCCACTGATCAGGGATGGGAGCTACTTGAGAGTTCACCCAACTCATAGGAAAACTGATCAAACTACCAAAAAGTGGGTTTGACACATGATATCATGATGAGGCAGTCTTATGATTTTGAGGTAACAAAGTCCTGAAAATTGGCCATGAATAGGGAGAAAAATCCTTTTATTTGAATTGCCTTTAATTTCTGACTTAAATTTGTAAACTCAAAATCATGCCTAAGTGACAATCCAGCACAACCTGACCTTTCCCGTTTCTCTCTATCTGCAGTTTGAACATGCCTTTGATTTACAAAAATGTACAAAAAGATTTCTGCAAACTCTTCTTTTTTTAATCAAGCAGTGTGATTAAGGTTTGAAAGGTGGCTAATGTTCAATTAACTTTATTATATGTATTTGCTGGCTTTGGCGAATGCATCACCTTATCAAAATGTGAACTGCTATGTATGTGTGCTTATGTACTGTGCATTCTTAGCCTCTCTCAAGATGGAAGTCTTGAAAGGGTTTTAGATTTCCTTAATACATGATTAGATCACAATAAATCTGAAAGGATCATAATATGGGTATTAAAAATTATTTTGTGTCAAAGGAATTATTATAGTTAGTGTGTAAATACACACCAGTGCCTTGGGGAATAAAACCATGAAATGTATATAACCTTGAAGGTCTGAGTAAAATTTAAAACACCAAAAAAAAGAAAGCTGAAAATTTGGTCTGACACCATATTTATGTTGCCCTATGCTTCCTTTACATGCCAAGATTTCTGAAGTGTGTATGATTTAGCTGGGTGCAATATAAGTGCTGCCTTTAATTTGGAGTTACGATGGCATGTGTTAGAAGACAAAATGTCAACCAGCTTGGATTTTCAGCTTTGAACACACTTGAGGTTATGGTTTTAAGTCAAATCTTAACTGTCAATTTGACAAAGACCTTTTCTTCCCCCCCCAAATTGGTATGTTTAATTATATGAAAGAAGTGAGAAGAACTGGTAAAACTTTTCTCAACCACAGAACTAGAATTGCCTTTATATTCTGCTAAATTCAAGGCTGTAACTACCAACAATGTAGTGGCCGTAGTCAAGCATACTGTCTTCACTTGTACCTGACAAGACACAGTATATAGATCTTCCTTCCTGAGATTGTGTGACTGTTGCTGTTTTTGACACTTTTGGAATATGATATTTGAATTTGTAAAGGAAGTTCAAGTCAGCGCAGAGTACAAGAGGTGTTAAATTGCATGCTAGTAGTCCTGTGGTCTGAACTGGGATCCAGTAAGAAAGTTAGAGTCTGTAATCTGTATGCTGGCTTTCACTGATGCAGTTGTCAGTAGTTAAGGGACTTACTTACTCTTGTGCCAGTCAACAGATCAGTCTCCAGTCAGGAGAGGCAGTTGTTGTATTAGTCTTTCTTATTATAACAATGTATTGTAAGTTGGCAAAAAATGCCACACTATATATAGCCTCAGACAAAACACATCATATATCTCCAGTGGGTGCTTTCAGTTTGCAGAGTTAGAGATATAGCATGGGATAGTGGACACCAGTTTTCAGAGATTAATGGTAGAAGTATATTTAATGTATGTACAGCAAGGGTATAGTAAGAGTCCCCCCAAATAAGCTGTGTTTAACACAAACACATCTATTCCCACCTTGGGCATTCAGAATATTTTTGTGTCATGCTTGGCTTCTTTGTTGTGCTGGAGGCAACCTGCTAACTGCAGTGTTATCATTTTACGTCAAACTATACATGTACAGGTTTGATTATAATCGTTAATTTTAAGATACATGATTATGAAATATTGTAACTAGCAGAAAAAGTGTTCCCTTAATCAAATCTGTGAGGGAGATTTGAGAATTTTCATTTATGTTGCAGGAGGAGTGAACCGAATTTTGGGTGAAGCTGAACTACAGTAACACAGAAGCCTCTTTCCTCCAGGTGATAGTAAGGAAGCTGTGCCCAGCACCAGACATTTCCTACTTTAAACAGAACCACAGAGAGAAAGATAAGAAAGGTGTAATGGCTCCTCTTATTAAGAGTGATTTTTTCTGTATATCTGTTGATTTAAGTTCGTGTTGAGGAGATTTCCTTAGATTGAGGGATGAGCCAGGAGGAAAGCCATATCTCTTAAGATGCATCAATAGTTTCTCTGCACTGCTCCAAAGATGAGATGTCTTTCCTGTTGTACACCTAGACATTGTATCTTAAGAGAAGTGTGCTGTGCCAAAATACCTACACACTCTCTCCATTATTTTTTTCCTGTTTTGTGACCTTGTTTCCAATTTTGTGATCAGTAATCTCAGCATGCATTTTGCTGGAGTGAAAGTGAGTTCCTTTCTGTCCTTAAAATTTGTGTGACAGAAAGGTAGTAAGAGGGTTTGGGTGGATACTGGGTGCTTTGTTTGATCTCGTTACAGCCGGAGGTGGACATTTTTGTGGTGTCTACCACTTCAAGATGAGGTGGAATGGCCAGGAACTGGGTACTCTCCTTCCACCAAACTAATGAGATCAGTTTAGGGTTATAACCTCTCAACAGGTTATAAACCTGGGGTGAAGACTTTCCTGTTGCAGGCAAAATCTGTGCTAAAGTCTTGGAACAGGAGCACAGAGGCTCTAGTGACTTCCCAGCCTGCACTTGGCCTAACTAATTCTTGGTGGTGTTCCATCTGTATTCTTTTCAAATGTGTACTGAAGATGATTAAAAAGGCCCCAGACTTCTTGAGTGTCTGTACCTAACAGAGGCATGGCAGCAAAAAATTGCATATAAGTAGGACAAAATTTGCCTAGACATCCATTTCTAAGTGCTATTTTAGATGTTCTTAATGATCCCACCTGGCAGTCAACCGCTTCTCTGGAAAGATGTGGGTCTTCTGCAGCTCATATGTCATCTCCTTCTGGTCATGTAGATATTTTGAAAAGCCCACAACATCTAAAATAGTGCTAGAAATCTGTGTTCAGGACCCTAAAATTTTCTTGTGATGTTTAGCAGGGGGAAAGGCTAATGGGAGACTTATCATTATGCACAAAACATTTATATACTTCAAATTTAACATATCCTGCTCTACTCAGTACTTGTCAGGCCACACCTGGAACACTCTATTCAGCTTTGATCTTCACAATACAAAAAAGTTGTGGACAGGCTGGAAAGGGTCCAGAGAAGGACCACCAAGATGATCAAAGAACTGGGAAACTGACATAGGAGGAAAGACTGAGAGAGCTAGATTTGTTCTGCCTCGAGAAAAGAAGGCTTAGGGGAGATCATATCATCATGTTCCAGTATTTAGAGGGTGGCTGCAGAAAAGATGGAGACTCTCTTTATACAAGAAGTTATATGGAAAAAACAAGGGGTAATGGGTACAAGTTAGTCTTGGGGAGATTCCAGCTGGACACAAAGAAAATTTTTCACAATGTGAACAATCAGCTATTGGAATAATCTCCCCAGGAAAGTAGTGGATTCCCCAAGACTGTACATTTTTACGATTCAGCTGGACAGGGACTGGGTCATCTTGTCTAGACCATGCTTTTGCCAAGAAATGTTGGACCAGATATTCCCTGAGGTCCCTTCCAGCCTGGTATTCTATGATAACCTGAAGGGCATGAAGCATCTAGATCTCCTTTCTACCTGTGAGAGCAGCTATGTTACATGGCCTTTTAATATTTTGATTTTGCTTATTTAATATCTCAGGAGAGAGCAGGTGGCACTCCTGAACAGCTTCATAAGCAGGAGGTCCATTAGCAGAGGTCATGACACCACAGCACGCCCTTTCTGCTGCTGGCCTCTCTCTGTCGGCAGATCAAAGTTTATGGGCATTTTGGGGGGAAAGAATGTTTTTTTCCTCACTGTCACAGCTCTCAGGGGCCTTTTGAAAACTACTTTCTGACAGCTATTACAACTGTTTTGGTCTTTTTGGCACAAGGTTGTGCTGTCAGACGAGGCCTGGTTTTGCATTCTTGTGCCTTTTCCTGAAGGAACAAAACCATGAGTGAAGACACTCTATCTGAAAGACTTGGAGAAGCACCAAACCAAACAAAAATAATTGAGGACAGACTTGTAGAGGTCCAAACCACATGCATTGTAATTCTGTTGGCCCAGCAAACGCTGTCTCATCATCACCTACTGTCTAAATAAAGCCATCTATCTCCCCATGAGGACATCTGACCCAGAAATGGCACAGGCAGAGGCTGGAGTGTGCCATCTTACCATTTAGTTCAAAAATAGGGTCCTGTGAGGAAGTGGAGATGAGGAAGGTGAACCCCTTCCCCTCTCCCTGACTTGCTCCCCTTGGCAGGAATTGCCTTCCTGGTTCCCATGCCCACAGCAGCCTAAAACGGAGCATAAATGCGAACGTCTTCCCTGGCTGTGCTGACAGTTGTTTTATTTCAAGTTATTTTTTTCTTCAACACTCATTTAACTGACACCTTTGGCTCTCGGAGGGAAGACGCGGCCTGCCGCCCCCGGGCACTTGGAGAGTGCAGAAGAGGCTGCGCCAAGAGGGGGCGGCCGAGAGGCGGCAGGAGGCCTGCGCCACCCAGATCCCCGAGACAGCCCCACGGCTACCGGAGGCGGGAAGCGGGGCGGTGGTGGATGGGGGCGCTCCCACCGGCTGCCACATGGTGTCGCCCACGCTGCTCGTCTGCGCGCTGCTCCCGCGCCATGCCAGCCTGTCAGGCTGCCCTCTGCCCGCCGGGCTCGGCCCGGCTGCTGTGCCTCAGAGGGCGCTGAGGGAGTGCTAACGGACACAGCAGACAGGGAAAAATGCCTTTAGTTCTTTCTGTTTTGTTTTAGTTTATATTTTATTTTATTATTTTATTTATGTTTTATTTTTTTTCTGCTTTATTTTATTTAATTTGGATTTAATTTGTTTCCTCCTCTCCTCTCCTCTCCTCTCCTCCTCTCCCTCTTTTTTTATTTTTAATTTTATTTTCTATTTGATTCCATATTTTATGGTTTTTGGCCGAGCCATAGCCTGAGCTGTGTGCCCCAGGATAGGTAAAACAAAGGATACACATAGGAGCTTTGCTGCTTGTGGGACGGTCACAAAGGGGAGAAGACACGGGCTCCTGCTGGTTAATAAAGTTTATTCATAGCCTTGATTCCAGTTTATTAACTTTAGGTATAACAACTTGTGCAGTAATTGTGGTTGTTAAGGGAGCACTAGCCAGTTTTTTCCTAGAGGGTATCAAATTCTGTGTTATTATCATACATGCACTAAATCTCCATTAAAAGGCTTTCTTCTGTAAAGGTTTCAAGGCTATGCCAGATAGAAGGGCACTTCATCTTTACTTCCAAACGGGGCATTCTCTATTTCAAATGCCCTGCAATAACAGTTGCCTTATTTGTCTCCAATCCAAAAATACGGTGTCTTACAAATGCCTTGGTTTTTTTGGAAGAAGAAAGACATAAATGGAGCTTTCGTGCCTGCTGCATCGGTCACTGGTAAGTCTGGGTTCAAACGTGCACTCTATGTAGAGCCTGGCTGCTGTCTTTCACAGGCTAGCAAAATAAGGAAACTACAGGATGAAAACTCAATGAGCCTAACTATTCTGCTTCCTTTTCTTTTTTTTCTCCCTTTGGTATAAATCACACTCTTTTGAAGCTGCTGCTTTTCTTCTGTGGGCACAAAATCCTCATCTTTTAAAGTCTGTCAAGTGAATTGTTTCAACAGGCCAAGCAACTTGCCAGAGATAGCTTCAGCCTATCTCTGTATTGTCGCCCCAGGAATGTTTATAAGAGAAATATACATTTATACAATCGAGGCCACTGTTCAAAGGTTGGCTAGTGAAGGAATATTTTTTAATGAGCTCACTTAATGGGGTTGTTCAGTGCTTGGGAGGAAGCCTTCAATGCTCTCAGGGCAGAATTGCTGTGGTGGGACCCGAGGCCAGCAGCAGGTATTGGATGAGCTCCCAAGGATTTCAGTGGCCTCTGAATGAAGGACTCAGTGACAGATATAAGAAGTTGAAAAGTGCAAGTGGCAGCACGAAGAAATGAAATGGAGAGTGGCAGGACAGATGCAAGCGAAGAGCAGTGATGTGTGAGCCTCCGGAGGTGCTGTTTATGTGTGTGAAGAAGGTATGTGCTATTAAGTTTCAATTTGACAGTGCATTTTAATAAACATCCTAGAGAAATATGTTTGCAGGAAGGATCAGAGATACCCAAATCTTTGACTGCAGTGAAGCATCGAACCATTGAACCTCAGTGTCTTAAGAGAGATCTGGCAAACCTGAAATTAGGAAGAGATAAAGGATTGAGCAAGATTTTGTGCTGCTTTTGCAAAGACAGTGGAGTAAATGGTGTTGTTGTTGTGGAATTTCTGACCTCTCTGAAAACGAATGTACCTGAGTTGTATGTGTGTTTTTAGCCCCCTTTTTGGATTCCAGAAATTCACAATCCTTTTCAAAAAAAGCATTCATATTTTCATTTTTAATGATAACTCATCATTAGATGTTTTTAGGATCTGATCACCTCACACTTTTGGCAGTGTTTTTTACTCCTGCTGTTGAGGCCAGTGTTCTGCTTGTGGTCTCAAAGCCAATATGATTACTCACTCGAGTAGCACCTAGATACATGAATCAGTATTGTAAAATGCAGCCCAGGGTCTCTGAACGGAAAACGTTAGCTCCAATAGGCAGGCCATGTGTCTGGTTTAGCTCTCAGCTCCATTAATATGTCCATTACTCAAATGAGTGAGATAGCAGGCCTGCCCTGGAGTAACAACTTCCCCACTATCCCATTACAGAGGCCTCAATATCTTGTTCTTTCCCCCCTGATCCAGCAGCCTGTGTGATGTGGGATACGGCTGCTGGTGGCACAGCCACGACTTGTTTCCGAGGAGCAGGATTTTCTAAATGTGTCCACTAGATAGCACAATAAACTTCCTTCTTTTCCTGTTGAAAAACTTTCTCTCCCACCCAAAGAGCCATTAGCCCTTCAGTCTTAGAGTAATGGTGCTTCAGAAGGAGATCAAAGTTTCTCAGATAAGTGTTCCTCTACACAATGTTACCAACACTCCACTTTGTAAACAGGCTTCTTTTTTATGGTTAAGGAGGACATATAAACATGCCAAGTGAGATGGATAGACTGTCACTTTTTCTTTTTCTCTTTGTATGTGCATGTGTGTTAACTTCTCAATGGGTATCGTGGGTGGGTTGAGCTGATACCATTGAATGTGGTCTGTCTTTTGTGTAAACAGATGAAGAAAGGAGAACATGAAAAGTAATCCCAAGTGCAGATTTCTCACTGGAGTCACTGCAATCCCACTTTTTGCTGCTTTTGATGAGAAAATGATGACGTGGCCTTCTGAAAGAAGATGGAGAAGTTAGCACTCAAACTTTTGTGCTTGGATACCTGCTCGTGTGGATGTGTTAGACCCAGGTTCTGCTTTAGGACCTAAGATAAACACTGCAAAACCTAAAATTGAGCCCCAGTTAAGTTTTCCAGGCTGCCTCAGTCCTCTCTAGCTTGGAACAAAGAAGAGGGTGAGGGTCCTCCAAAGACCTCTGGGAAAACCTTAAGTTCCCATTAGGGGACCGATCCCTGCTGTAGGGAAAGCCAGCATGTCTCCATACTGAAGGGAAGGGCCAGCTAGAAACAGCTGTTAGGAAACCCAGGAGGTGGAGGGAAATGTTTGAGCTGAAGCAGTGCAAATATCTCCTGTGAAAGGTATTGTGCAAGACACCTTTTACTTGGCTGGAAAACCTGAATGCAAATTTGCATTTTGAATCTATTTAAAATTAAGTGAAATCAGCAACTGAGATGCTCCTATTGTTGCTCCTTAGGGAGACAGGGGCTTGCAAATGTAGATTTGCCTCTTCCAGCTGGAGAAAAACATGTGCTGTGGCCTCTGCTCACATCTTGTCATCTAGGGAACTAGTCAGCACTCTCTCTTCTAGCTTGGTTAGTTGTTATGTTTTGAATAACTGTGTGTTCTCTGTCATGCATTATCAGACACTATACATAAGGTAAGAAAAGAGGAAAACATGAAAAAAACACCCCTCCTCCTTTTAAGCCTCCCAGTGAATTTGTTGCCTTTCTACCTGAACTGTAAGCTCTTCAGGGCAAGGACCAGGACTGTGTGGCAGCCCTGAGCAATGCCCTTGCATTGCCAGCACATATGAGGAGGGTGCAAAGTGCCTGCTTGCATCTCTCCTTTCAAACAGAGGACCTGAGATTTCTGGATCTCTGACTTAAGAAGGTGATGACATGGCCCGTATTGTCTTTCACGTTTCAGAGCTAAATATAGGAGTGTAACACACAACTTTAAGAACAGGTGACACAAGGGATTTTCCATGACAACCTTTCAGACTAAAGCAGAAAACCTCTGTTCCCAGGTTGAAAACACTCTTAATCACAATGCACAAGCTCCCTCTGACATGAACGTGCTGCAGCTCTACTAATTAGACATACCTGAGGGTTATTGTTACTGTAGTGGCACCTAGAAACCACAGCCATGTGTTTGGAGCTTGACCTCCTCTCCATTTCAGAAATACAGGCAAAGTTAAACCAAGCCAAAAAATGAGAGAGTGAATACAGACAGACCTTTTGCCTTGCCTTACCTTGTGGAGCCCAAGATAAAAGTGAGACAGGAACAGGCAGTGGGCTCAGCTCATCAATGGCTTAGTCCCTGCCCTAGTCTTGTAACCATCCCAGCAGAGAAAGCCTTGCAGAGAGGCGTTAAGGAGAGAGCTGGAGTGATCTGCAGGCAGCTGTGGTAAAACTCACCCTGAAGGGCCCTGCAAGTGTTAATTAAGATGTCTGTTTATAACACGGCTTTGCTTTAAGTAAGCTTTTGCTTACTTAATTTTCTGTGTTCTTCAAGGAAAAGATTTGCCTTTTTCCTTTAAGTGTTACAGCAAGGCTATTCAAAAGCCTCCTACAAACCTATTTTCTCCTTTACTTTTTTCTGACTGCCTCAGATCTCATCTTTTAAGTACTACAACTGATCCATTAAATAGCTTCTCATGGACATTTTTTTCAACTCCGTGGAGTAGCGTTGCTGAGTGAGAAAGGCATGAGCCGGGCTCTTGCTGCTGGGACTTCCTCCAGACCAGCTTTCAGTCCTAAGAAAAATGAGTTGGATGGTCTCTGCTCTGTCCCCAATGAGCAGCAGCAGTAGATCACTTTGCAAAAATGAGCCACGCGTAATTTGGCACCATTGACAGAAGACTCACTTGCAGCAGCTCAGGGCCTTGCAGGCTTGAGATAATGTGCTGCTAAAATCACCTCTTGACCCTAACCCAGGAGGTTCCTACAGGTCACAAGGGAAGAAGGGGGTAGCAGGCCACTGTGAGATCCCTTGATAAATGTACAAGCCCCTACAAGTCAGCCTGGCACGCCTGCACCAGTGTGAGCTGCTCTGTTTATCACAGTTAGAAGAATATGTTTCCTCAGTTCTGTTAGACTCCAGACTTCTCATTTAAGCTGCCTCCTCCTTTTTCCCCTCCAGTGCAGCGAGCCCACCATAGTGAACCGATGGCCCTGACGGAGCACAGAAGTAGGCTGCATGCATCTCCTTGTGATGGAGCTGGCGGAGAAAATCGGACAGTGGGACAAACAACTATAAATCAGGACTGTCCTGATTAAATCAGGCATGGCTGGCAAGTAAGTTATTAGCCGCCTGTGAAACTAATTGTGATACTGATACACTCAATTTTGCTATGTCTTTCAAACACCGGTTGTGATGGGAAACAGCTGTTAGAACCTGAAAAAAAAAAGAAAGGGAGAGAGAGAAAGAAGAAAAAAAAAGAGAGCCCGCTTACGATTCAGAATCATAATAAAGTCTGTCTTCTCTATTCCCTTGCACAAAAGCTCTTAGATTCTTCTATTCTCCTCTAGACAATTACTCCCAGCAGGCAGGGTCACTCAGGATGAGCACACTATTGCATTTAAAGTTCATCTACTGAAGGAGGGGAAAAAGGCAGAGAAAGGAGGGGAAAAAAAAAATCTTCCCATTAATGTGTGAAAAAATGGCAGGTTTAAAATGGGTTAGAAATTCAGGTTAAAGTAAAAAAAAAAAGAAATAAAAAATTGTCGCACGACTTCAGTAGGAGAACAAATTTTGTTCAGCAGTATTGTTTGACTGAACACTTCCTTCACAATAACACTAGTGCTGGGATATAAAAGCCAGTGTTTATTTGATGCCTGGACTGGGCAACTGTTATGAGCAGTTTGCATAGAAAAAAAGGAGATGTTTTGAAATATGTCAAAAGGAGATGGGGCCTGATCCTGCTCTGGTAGAAGCTGATGGTGAGCCCTTCTCTGACTCCTGTGTCAGATGGCAGGTCATGCTTTGCTAGACCCAGGGGCTGCATTGGCATCGGTGATATGACCCCCGCGTGGGTTGTGGTGAGGAAAGAGTGCAGATTGGCCAGTTGGAATGTATTGCTTTCAGGGAGTTAGTAGCACTGTAGTAGCTGTAATGGCTTAAGGGCAGAAGCCAAGCAGGATTTGTAGTGAGGTAGTTAATAGATAGAGAAACCTCACTAAAAAAGCAGATGGGATTGCAGACCTGAAAAAGAACAAGCATTGCCTAGCTGGAAGTTTGTTCCTTGTCTTGGTCCTGAAGAGGAATTTTTAACTCCTGACCCTGGTGTTTTTTCCAGAAATACTTAGGCTAATATAAACTATTACATTTCTCGGTACACTTGATTGCCAGGATGACTACATGAATCTGAAACACCTCCCGCTGCAGGACATACCTGCATATGTAATATGTAGAATTTGAAGATGCTTCCCCATAGAAATTTATTCTTGGTGATTTTGCACCTTCTGCCAAAGTCACTGCAATAGGCCACTGTTGGAGGTTAGACTCTTTCAGCACTTGGTTTGAATCCCTGTAGCACCAAATACCTTATACCTCCTGTTTTATGCTTTAGCCACATTTCTTCTCATCTTGTGTCTGTGCAATCTGTCTTTCTATCATTTTTTTTTAAAATTATATTCTACCTATAAGATTGGAGAGAAAATGACATGCATTAGCTAATAACAATATGACTGCACCATGAGTTTGGGAGAGATGGAAGGAAAAAACAAATCACTCACATTTAAAAAATCTAACCCCATCCTCTCAGCTTCCACAGTAATATCTCTGGCTTCCTGTTTGCAAACCAGGAATGTTTATTTACAATGGCTTTCAAGACAGCTTTTCAATGTATAATGCTCATGTCATTACATAATGGGTCATAAATGATGCTGGTTGTCAAAGAAAAACACAAAGTCATCAAATATTTTGTTGGTTTTTTTTGTTTACCTTGTGTGGCAGGATTCAGTCTGCTGCAGTTGGGAAGTCTGAAGGTAAAGCATCATCTTTCCAGTAATTGCAGCTCTGGTGTGTTCAGTCTGTCAGGAGTTTATGAGCGAGCTGGTCCTGATGCTAAGAATTTCAGTTGTGTTTTTTTCTCTATGACCCTGCTGTTTCAGGCAGCCCATGGGCTCTGTGTCCTGAGAGACTCAGGCAAAGGTTTGCTTGTCCGTGGTTTTGTGAGCAGAAGTGGAATACTGTAATGCAAAAATCCAGACCATGAGCATTCCTTTTATTGCATATATAAGGCTATACACTGAACCAGAAAGGTATCAGACCCTGAGAGTTTCTCCTATAACCCTGAAAATCTGCAACAGTGTTAGTGTAGTTCTTTTGGGAATTTTTGTGATCTGAACTGTAGCTGTGAGGACATACATATGTGCAATACTTTTACACTGTTGAGATGAAGCTGCCTGGTCTCGTCTTCCTTTCCTGTAGCTAACACGAGGACCAATAAGCTGTAGATAATATACCCAGAAGGTGCAGTGCTTATTCCTTACTTAAACTGAGACCTGGCTGTCATAGATTTTGAGCTCTGCTGGACCCCCTTGCCCTTTCCTTGTAGGGGGTTCATTTGGCAACATTACAAATTGTCCCTTGTCTCAGAAACCTGGGAGGAGAAGGAAAGGAGCCCTTAAACCAGGATACTGGGTTGAAATGTTGCCTGTGCTTACACCAGTGTGTATCGGGTACAACTCCTGGGAAGCTGGTGGTGAAGTTGCCGTTCTTACCTCTGAACAAATCAATTCCTAGCTCTAAAAATAAATGAATTAGAAAATAGGTAAAGCTACCATTTGTAAAATAAATATGTTTATTTGGTAATTTTTGTATCCTGTGCATGGACTTCATTGATATTAGCTTCACCTAAATTCTTCTTTACTTTATTAAGAAAAAGGCAAAAATACTTTGCATACTTTTACTAAATCTGAAGACCTTATCATTCTCTCTGTCAGAATAATGGCAAATAAACCACTGTCAGGATAAAAGGTAAATGACAAAATATCTCCATGCAAAAGATACTACAAACCTCCTGCTTTCCTAATTTTCCACATTTGGTCCTGAGAGTCATTTCTGGACTGCCTGAAGTAGGTGAGCCTCCTGGATCACTGATGTAATTCCACTGATGTCAGAGGAACTCTGTTTCCCTTACATACTACCTAGTGAGCTTATGGATACCTACGCAGAAAGAGAAGGATCTCATGCCTAATTCTTACCAGCACCAGAGGTTATTTGCTGTGGTCCTCTGGTGTTAATGGACAGCAGAGTGTCAGTGAGCACCCAATAAAATTTCCAGCTACACACAAGGAAATGTTGGAATAATAAAGTGTCCTTTTAGTGAATTGGATAGAGTGAAGGCTTTATCTTCCCCTCCAAGGAAATACAGAGCTGTCACAAATAATAACACTGGAAAAGTTTTCAGTTACTATGCAAGGTCAGATTACCTGCATCTTTCATTATCTAGGTGGGTGATGAAAAGTTGTTGAGATCTATCAAAAGCAAGGCCACAATTTAGCAAGGTGGCTAAGCAGGTAGCGGACTTTGCCAGGACTGTTTGTGTGCATTAAACCAGTTGTGTGTTTTACAGGGTTGTTGAATTGGTAACTGAATTTCAAGAAGAGTTCTCAGATGCCATTTTGGAAAATAGATGCCCACACTTGCAACTGGAAATCGTATTTATGCCAGTATTATGCACAAGAGGGTTGTGTGTGGTGTGTGTGTGTTCCTGTGAAGAGAAAAAACTTTGTAGAGGAACAGTAGGAGCAAATGTTCTTCTGCAGTGTACACTGTATTTGTGTACTGTCTAAAGAAGTCTTCAGAGATGTACATTGAACAAAACCATTACCCATCCTTTATGATGAATTTTTATTACATGACTCCTACTGTGTTAGCAAAAAATTTAAATAAATCTAAAATTATCAGCCCTGATATGAGTTCCAAACACAGTTCTCTTTTCAGGATCCTGGCATGCACTTGTAAAACATTTAAATACCTATTGGTGGATAAGAAAATCAATTTACTTGTGAGGTGACTAAGTAACAAAACATATTAGAATTGATGTTACAATTAGGAAAAAAAGAAATAAATTGTTTTTCTGCTCATTAATATTTGGATAAATATTTATGAATATATAAGACAAGCAACGACTGCCAACACTAGATCTTTATTATGCCAGGCATAGGAATAATTCAAGCATTTAGGCAGCTGCAGGTTGAACTTAGCCCCACTGGCTGTTCAGCTGAATTTGATCTAGCCTCAGGAAGACTTTGCTTTGCAGGCAGCTCAGGTTATGTAGTTTCTGAATGTTTTTTGTTTGGGACTCCTTGAAGATAAGAATTGATACAGTCTGCAGGTAACAGGCTCCTGACAATGAGCTGTGTTTTCCTTGACGGACATGCACCAGCAGAGTGTTGCTCAGAGTGGACTTCACTGACCCCTACAGAGGGATTAGCCAGACAGGAAGGATTCACAAAGGCTTTGTTTGTAGGGTTGGTAGGTGAACATTTCCAGCCTGGAAACAGCAGTAGGGTCTCCTTTGGGACAGACTTTCCACTGGGGTCTCATTTTTTCCCCTTCTTTTTCTCATTAAGCCCTCAAATACAGGCATCTCAACACACTCAGTACGTATGAGACCTTTCATCTAGTGTTGTGTGCAAACCTGTGGTCATCCTACTGCAGACAGTAAATCCTGCTCAGCCTTCTCCCTCTGCAGGCAAACTGGCCACCCTACTGCCCCGCATGGTGGCTTTTGTGCACCATGAAAGGAGAGGACATTTCCTTTTAACAGCACTGTCCTATATGTGTGCACCTGGGAGAGGAGAAGGGACCCACAAAAAAGAGCTTTGGTGGTCTGAACACGCACAGACATTTTTCTTCCTGGTGAAGGGGAACCTGATTTTCATCCTTCTTTTTTTTTTTTTTAAAGGAAAAAAGAATAACGGTTTCATTATCTTCAGGCGATTTTTGTAGCCCTCATCTTCAGTTCAGGATACGAAGCAGAACAATAGGTGGTTTGGAACCCAAGGAAAAAAGAGCTGGCTGACGTGGCTCCAAATGTAATTTTGGAGGGGCATGCATCAATAATGCGACTAGCGCTCCAGTCGGATATTACGCAGGCAGCCTTAATACGCTCACATGGCATCCGGATTGACAAGACAGACCATGATGGCTCCAAAGGGTCAATAAAACATACGCCATGAAGGACTTCCACAATAGACAGTAATGGCTTCTTTGGAGCTGTTACGGTCTATTGGGTCAATAATAATCCACTTTTTAAAGAGTGCCAAAATATGAATTTACACAACAGGCTGTAATGGCTCCTGATCTATCAGATAAATGATATGAATTATCAACATTAGTGCCCACACTGCAAGGCATGTTTACCTATTAGAGTGGATAGAGTAAATACTAGGTGCTTCAAAATATGTTTTCATATTCAAAAGGTTGATTTCTAAAAATATCAGGGTTAAAAAAAAATCAAGATACAAGCCCAAACTTCTATCATTAAATCTGTGAAATAAATAGCATAGCTCAGGAAATTTAATTCTGATACTGCTGTTTCTAGGACATTATTGTAAATTTTCATTCTACATTATTTTCATTAAATACTGCAGCAGTTTATACCAAATATTTTTAATTTTTCTAGAAAAGTCATGTCTGTGAATCAGTGGATTCCATGAACATTTTTCCACATTGATGGGAACCTTTTCTATGCAATTGCCTCTTTTCTCCTTTATTAAAAACTAGTTGCCTGAGTAATGGTTTGCAGGATCCTGACTGCATGTTCTACAAACAGGCTTGGTCTGAATATATGCATTCAAGACCAAAAATCTGTTTAAATAACATATGTTCTGTTTGCAACCGCCTATCTGTCTCTATCAAGGAAGATAAAAGTCCTTGTCTACGCTGTTTCAGCTGCGCACTCAAGACAGAAACCCTCAAGTGATGTTTGCCAGCAGGTGGTGACATACAGCAACAAGCTCCAATGGCAGCAACATTTTCCTGCAAAAACTGGAGAAAATCCAGGCTTCAGAAAAATGAAATATGCCTTCAGTTTGGGAAGAAATAATGATGAATGTCCATCAGCCACGCATACGATGATTTAGTCTAGTTGCATGGCAAGAAGTAGTATGTTCAGTCCACTGCAGGTCAAAAGTTTTCCTTGCTGTTTTTCTGCATTTCCTTCTTGTTATTATAAAACATTTGGCTTGGCTGTGAAATATACTTTTAATTAAAAGATAGGAAAATCATAGTAAGACAGCAGCAGCAGAGAGCTGTTAGAAAGCCTGCTGTCTTAGCTCTCGTAATAAACATAACGCAAAGGATAGGTGCACACAAAACCTGAAGTGTTGGGTGAGAATATGTACACACTGACTTAACCAAGCCCTTTCAAAGTGAAGTGTAAATAGTGCTTTCTGCTTGTCTGTGATTTCCTCATGCTTTTTCAAACTTCATGCTTTTTCTTTTTGTTGTCTCACAGCCAGGTACACTGGTTTGAAAGACCCGCTGCTGGTACACAACACCATCATTCCGTGTGCAGTAGATTGGTGGGCAAATAATCCCTTGAGAGTAGACAAGAAAAAAAAAAAAGGAATCATGGCAGGATATGTTACCTATCTTTTCTATCATGCTACGGTTTCCAGGCACTTAAAATTCCTTGGATTTTGTGCATACATTTTGTGTATGTTACACCTACATTAAACAACATGCCTTTTAAAAGAAATTTGGGTGCTTGGAGCATCTTGTAACTTAAGAGAGGAAAATACTAGTCTTGTCCTGCTTAGTAGGGAACTGAGAACAAGATGAAAATACAAAAATACTGAGGATTTTTTTCTCTCTTTGCAGTGTCTGTTTCCTGTAAGTATCTACCATCTACAATATTGACTGGTTTATCAGGCAGCAGGTATCTCTATCAGTCTATCTTGAATTGTCATCCAACAGGAGATTAAAGGCTGCCTGCCTCCTTCTTGTGATTTTCAGTCTTCACATCGCAAAGTTTTCAATCAAATTTCAGTGGTGTACATTTAGCTTAGAGAACTCGCAGTACTTATCTTCCCAAAGCAGGTGATTTAGACTGTGTTTACCTTGTACAGTTCCAAGATATCTCTCTGCAAACCTGTCCACATCTCAGGCCTTGAAATGATTCCCAAGTTCGGTTTTTTCCTTTTCTCTGTCTCCCTTTCTCTCTCCCTCCCCAGCCAGGCTACCAGCCAAACAACAATAACAATGTGGGTCCCAAATAACAGACAAGTGCCAGTTTTTGGAAGAGTTATATTGGTGTGACAACTTTGTATTGTTAGCTTTTTTAAAAGGAAAGGGACGTGACCGCTTGCAGCCTCCTTCTAAGCAGCTTCCTCATTAGTAATCTTTTCAGTGCACTTAACCACAGTTGTGGTTTCAGCCCACGACTCAGCTCAACCCTGGGAGGATGTCAGCTGGGCATGCTTCTCAGTTTGCATCAGATACCTGAGGAAGTTGTGGGCTGGGAGGTATCCTGTAAAATAAACTATGGCTCCATTTGTAAGGAATCAAGTGTGAGCCAGCTGACACTGAAAAAAGGGGCTTCTCTGCCAATTAGCATATTTTCCACGTAGTATTTTGATAAATAGAGTAAGCAGAATTTGAATAAGCATAAACTTGAGGCTAAAAAATGCTGGGCCGACAATTCAAAATGATCACAAAAGCCAGATTGGATTTTTGTGGTATATTCTCCATGCAAAAAGGTTATAATGTAATAAAAGTTATTCTGCCAAGGTAAAGGAATGGAGGAATTGGGAATTATAGTTAAAGAATTCGAATTAGTCTCTCACCACAAATACTTTGAACAAACCAGTGCACAGCAGTAGGGTCAGGGTCCAGGAGCAAGATTTGTGCCCCTATCCTGGCCACTTATAGCTATATAAAAAGACAGTAGAGGGGTAAAATGGTAATGGTCCACAGACCATTGTAGATCATGATTCTCACTGAAAAAGCAATTAACGGTGCAATAGGATACCAGAGGGTCAGAGGTTGCCTTTTCAGAATTCTTTGCTCAGGGGGATGGGGAGCACGTGCACATTTTTTTAGGATGGGTTTGCTCAATGAGATGCTCCCAGGGGCTGGCATTTGGAATGAATGAATCTCTGCAGTGTGACATGGTTTGGCTCCATCTGAGCACTCACCCTGGAAGTGGGATGGATAAGAGAAATGTAACTATGGATACAGTTGTTAGAGTATGGGAGTATAATCTTGAGCTCCTACTTATTCTAGAAAACCCAAGAGGCTGTCACAGTAATCTGATGCTAGCTGGGAAGGGGCAAATACCTCCCAAGTCAGTTCTTTGGCCAACAGCCTGAAGACAACAGAGGGTTCCCATCAGCCAAGAGAAATCTTCCAGAGGGTGATACCCACTAGAGTTCATCTGCTTCATGGTGTCCTGGCAGCACAAAAGAGAGTGAAGTGACAGGCGAGTTGGCCCAGCTGCTTCTTCATGAATAACGGAAACTCCTGCATAGTGTAAGTGGAAACTGTATGAATACATCAAAGAGGAAAAGACACTGCAAATGAAAATGCAATGCCTAGAAAATTTTTAAAAGACTGAATTTGGCTCAGCCTAATTCTGAAAGCAGAATCTGGCCTAGCCCTGGCAGAGCAGGACCTTCCTTAAGTGTCTTGTGGTCACTAGAGGTGTAGGAACATATCTGTGTTTACAACCTATGGTTGCTACAGATATGCTTCAGTCACAGGACAGGGAATGATAAAAGTTGTCCTTCGTTCCCTCAGTGTAGCTGCCTGAAAAGCTAAAGAGTGAGGATGACAGGAAGGAGGAGGGGTGTGGGATGGAGGAATAAGATGTGCAGGAGGAGTTGCAGGAAGAGAGGAGCAAGAGAGGCACTGAGGTACTGGGGAGGACAGAGAGGGCTAGGAGGAGCAATGAGGAGAGAGCAGATTCTGGGAGCAGGGAGAGGTCTTCTAGTGGGCTGGCACAAAAGAAAAACGTGACAGGTACCAGGAGTGGAGTAATAGTGTTTGCTGTATATGAGAGAGGCTGATTCGGACATTTTTAAAGTGCTGGCTGCACAACCTCAACTTCTTCTAGTATTTGTGTGTGTGTGTGTGTATGGTATGAAGAGAAATGAAAGTTTTTATGTAGGTTGGTATTCTAGCATTTAACATATCACTGCTATAAGGGAATATTGTATATGTGACCCCTCTATTATGCTAGGAGATGAAAATAATTTGTGTTATTTGGATGGGATCTGAGAGCAAAAATCCATGATTTGGACTACTGTTTGTTTTTTTTCCTGCTTGCTCTCTATATTAAAGTAAACAGGACGTTTCAGACCTAGGACATAAACAGGACATAAACAGACAATTTTGTGGTTTCAGATTTATCTCTCATGGTAGCACTTCTACTGAGGCTCTTGAGCTCAAACTCTGGAATTCCCAGGATGATTTCCATTTTGAACCTATCAAAATACCAACACCAACGTCCCCAGCATCCACCCTACTGAGTGTGCTGAGCAGCCAGGGGACACAGGTCACACAGATACCCTGAAATCCCAAACCCTCAGCTCAGATGCTCAGAAGTACCAAAGAGAATTGCTAAAATAGAGAGGGAGGAAGGGAGGGAGGATATGAGCCCTAACTTGCAAAGCCTGCAGTAAGGAGCATTCGTTTTTAGCAGCTTTCCTAAATCTTGAGTGGAAGGAACATATTTTACAGCATATGTTTTGTTACTGTTGATTCCTGCACTTGGCTCTTCTAGTGCTTCAGAAAATGTGTTTGAAGGTGGCTGAGGTATTTCAGTTTGACAAATAAACTAAGCTGTGGTTACTTTCTCAGTATGTTTTGTGTCACAGTGCTAATTTCCCATTCACTTGATTGGGATGCAATGATTTCACGACAATGTCAGTGCAAGTCTATGGAAAAGACATTATGGTGTCAAAATGAAATGAAACAATGTTAATTTGTCTATGGAAATGGTGTTACACTGCCAAATTGAAACATAACCCTCAGCTTAGCCACCTTGAGACTTGGTGCTGCCGTGCTGCCGAAGGACCCCACCACGCAGGGTGCTTTTACAACCACGCACAGGGAAACTACAAATCTGGATTAAATATTAGAGGAGGTAGGACTATTGGTTTTGTTCTATGATATCACAACTGTATAGCATTTATTAGTGTTATAGGGGCCTTCCACATGTTCCACAGTACCTAAAGCCCAGGGATAGGGTGGAAATCAAGGGGAGAAAAAACATTTTGACAACCTTTACTCAGATTCCTTTTGGCTTCCATTGGCTCTCAGCATATCTCATTCTTAGCATTATATTAATGGATCTTTTTTAGGTGATCAACATTATTAGATTTTGCAGTGTTCAGAGCACCTAACCAACATCTGGGACACTGGAGCTCAAATTAAGCAGCACTCTAAATCCAGCTCATTCCATGAGAATGTAGCGTTTCTAGTAAAACAAGAACTTGAACATAAACCAGAATCTAAAGTGCAGGGAATACAATAATAAAAAAGAATAATAAGCAAGCTGAAATCAAAAGACAAGCACTGAGGGATGGAAAAAGCAATATACAAAGGGTTATAGAAAAATATAAATAAATATTTTCTCTTGTTAGGAGTCTACGGAGTGATAGAATCTACTTATCAATCGCAGTTTGTATTTTATTTTGTTTTATGTTCCTGGACAGTATGACCACCTTTGAAAAAGGGTGATCTTTGATCTCCTGCCCTAGGGCAAGCACCAGCAGATGTTCCTTTGTTCTTCTCTCCATATTGAGTGTCCCTCACCTCCTAAAGCCGAAGTGTGCTCCCCAAAACTGACAGGTGTTTCTCTGTTTGATTGCAAAGAGATTGATTTAGGCTAAATGTGACCTGAAACCTTCAAAGTAGAAGGGCCTCCCAGCATGCTCGCAAACTGGTGGGAGGGAAGGCTGTTGTAACATCTGCACTTCTGGGAATATTAGCAAATTGCATACAGATGTCAAGAAGAGAAAGGCTCAGTCAGTCTGTTAGGAGACACTCTAAGCACCCTCTTTCATCCTGGGTGAATTTTGGAGGTGATTTTGTCTGCTGAGTTTCTCAGTAATTTTCTTTTTCCTTATTTGTAAAATGGGTGTAACAGCACTTCCAAGCCTCTTATAGACATTAGGGGGAAGAAATAAATTACAGATTTTGTGGTGACTGGGCAGTACAGAAGACAGTCATGTCAGTCAGTACATATGGCATAATGGTCTGGGGTGGGTAGAAAGGGTAATCACCTGAGCACTCTATCTTAAGCAAGCCAATCCTTTCTTTACATGTGCCTCAGCTGGTTTAAAATCTGACACTAGTTAATGAATACAATAAAGCCATCCAATCTTATTGATGGCTATGTAGATTTCGTGGACATGAGCAGCTCTATGTTCTCCTCTTGTATACTGATAAATACATCTCTGGACTATGTACAGAATTTCTAGTTGTTCAGTGAATTCCCAGAGCTAAAGGCCCTCTTGAGAATCCAGCTACTACTTCTATCTTACTATGTGTGGAGAAGTTTTCTTTTTTTTTGCATAAAGCTTTTTCTGCTTTTCTTCCTTCCTCGTGTAGGAAGTGTGCATTTGTTGAATCTAGTGGATGAGGTCATGTTGGTCATTTCCTGGAAGATGCTAACTACTCTTCTCCACTTTGACAGGTAGGAGGAGAGTGGACATCAGTGTTCACATGACTGTTTAACCCCCAGATACTTCGCACAGGCTCTCATGCATCAAAGTATGACTGGTATTCCTGCCTCAGGAGAGGAAGGCACAAGGATCTTCCCCCACATACATTCATCAAATCACTGTTGAGAGATCTCTGTAACATCTCCATGAGCCACAGCTGCTCCAGCCATGAATCTTCACATAGATTCCCAGGCTATCTGAATGCCTATGAGGAAGATTTTTGGCTCTTCAGGCACCATTAACACGATGGTTTGAAGTACTTCATGTTGTACTAGCTATAGTCGTTAAGATGTGCAGCCCACAGCTGAAATGTGCAATCCAACTTCAAGTTTACATGGAAGAGCTACAATGTGAAATATTACAGACCTCCCAGCTTGTTGCAAACAGCTAAGACAAGTCACTGGATTGAAATGTTAATTAAATATCCTGCTATACAGCCAGGGATTAAAATACAGGAATCATTTGTGCTAGATGAGGAAGGCAAATTCAATTTATTTTACGTGTTTTATTCGATGTGAGTAAAATTCTCAAAATTAAATTTTATTGTTAAAAGACAGAAAGAAATCTTCCTTTACAGGATTCTTTCTCTCTCTCTCTCTCTCTCTCACAGACACACGTGCACACACACATGTGCAAACACACATATATAAGCGCATGCCTTTTCTTTCTCTGGGTGTAAAACATGGTGGACATCTGGTTGCCAGGCTCAGTCTTCTCCCCCACAGGCATAGAACAACACCATTGTTTGAGTATGTTCTTTAGAGGTTGACATTTGGGGAATTTATCTGCTCTCCTCCAATAAATGAGAACATTCCAACAATTTCATGCAATGAGTAAACCACAGATTAATTGCACAAATTATATAAATTATCCTAAAACTTTTGGGCAATGTTTGCTGTGTCAACACTGTAATTGAGCTGACTGGGCATGTGGAAACCCTGCATGTGGCAAGTGGCAGTCCATGATGCAGATGGAGAGGCAATTTGTATGTACCTCAACGTAGAATAAGTACAGCAGTCTGCAAACAAAATGGGTAATATGAGCCCCCAGAGTCCTAAAAGAATTGGCTGATGTAGTGGCCAAGCCACTCTCAATAATATTTGAGAAGTCCTGGCAGTCAGGTGAAGTCCCTAGTGACTGGAAGAAGGGGCATGTTACACCCATTTTCAAAAAGGGTGTAAAGGAGAACCCTGGGAACTACCGACCTGTTAGCCTCACCTCTGTGCCTGGGAAAATCATGGAGCAGATTCTCCTAGAAGGTCTGATAAGGCACAGGGAGGAGAGGGAGGTGATCAGAGACAGTTAGCATGGATCCACTAAGGGCAGATCCTGTCTGACAAACCTAGTGGCCTTCTACGATAGTGTGACTACCTCAGTGGACAAGGGACAATCTGTGGATGTGATCTATCTGGACTTGTGCAAGGCCTTTGACACGGTCTCCCACAACATTCTACTGGCCAAGTTAGAGAGCTATGGATTTGATGGGTGGACTGTTCAGTGGATAAGGAACTGGCTGGCTGACCGCATCCAGAGGGTAGTGGTTAATGGCTCAAAGTCCAGCTGGAGATCAGTGACAAGTGGTGTCCCTCAGGGCTCTGTACTGGGGCCTGTACTGTTTAATATTTTTATAAATGATATCGACAGCAGCATTGAGTGCACCATCAGCAAGTTTGCAGATGACACCAAGCTATGGGGTGCTGTTGATAAGTTGGAGGGGCAAGATGTCATCCAGAAGGACCTGGACAAGCTGGAGAGGTGGGCCCAGGTGAACCTCATGAGCTTCAACAAGACCAAGTGCAGGGTCCTACACCTGGGTCGGAACAATCCCCACTATCAATACAGGCTAGGGGATGAGATGATGGAGAGCAGCCCTGCAGAAAAGGACTTGGGGGTGCTGGTGGATGAGAAGCTGGCCATGAGCAAACAGTGCACGCTGGCAGCCCAGAAGGCCAATGGCATCCTGGGCTGCATCAAAAGAAGCGTGGCCAGCAGATCCAGAGAGGTGATTTTGCCACTTTACTCTGCTCTGGTGAGACCTCATCTGGAATACTGTGTCCAGTTCTGGAGCCCTCAATACAGAAAGGACATGGAGCTGATGGAGCAGGTCCAGAGGAGGGCCACAAGAATGATCAGGGGGCTGGAACACCTCTCCTATGAAGACAGGCTGAGGGAGCTGGGATTGTTCAGCTTGGAGAAAAGAAGGCTTCGGGGGGACCTACTAGTGACTTTCCAGTACCTAAAGGGAACTTACAAGAAGGCTGGAGACGACCTATTTACAAAGGCGTGTAGTGAAAGGACAAGGGGCAATGGTTTTAAATTGGAGAGGAGTAGATTTAAACTGGACATTAGAAAGAAGTTCCTCACCATGAGGGTGGTGGAACACTGGAACAGGTTGCCCAGGGAGGTGGTTGAGGCCCCATCCCTGGAGGTATTCAAGGTGAGGCTTGAGAGGGCTCTGGGCAACCTGATCTAGTTGGGGATGTCCCTGCCCACTGCAGGGGGGTTGGACTAGATGACCTCCAGAGGTCCCTTTCAACCCAAATGATTCTGTGATTCTGTGAGACTTTCATCCAAACAGAAAAAACAATGTTCTATAGTCTTCCACATTGCTACCTAGTACGGAGGGGTCTGTAGCCCTCTCCCAAATACCAGGTGAACATTCAGTGTATGTGTGGTGGTGGAGTTATAAAACAACAGCTACAGGCTTAACAGTTCCAGAAAAAAGAAACTCTTCCTTGCTTATGAAATCAATCACAGTAGGAAAAAAAACCAAACAAGTAACTTCTAACTGATTTGTGTCCACATCAGCTGAACTGTACTTGCTCTGGTTTGGAATGAGTGGTGACTCCTCACAAGAAGGATCCCATAGGTCATGTCAATGTCAGACTACATGTTAGTGTTAATACCTGGATTAGTGATAGAAGAGAACAGAGAATAGAGCAATGACTCAGAGTATGCTTTTCCATCAACAAACACAAGCAAAATAACTGTAACAGAGCATATAAAGGTGGAGTAACCTCTTAGAGGTTATGTTTAAAGTGCTGAGGACTCCAGACATTTAGGATTCACAGGCAATTGCATTCCTCCTCCTTAGAGTGGAACGGAAACCAGAAGAGGGAATGGTGAAGTACCCCCTAAGGAAGGAAGGCCTTGAGGTGAGCTGATACCCACTTTAGGTCAGAGATCAAACTCCTGAGGAAGCTTCAGCTCATGTCTCACATAAGTACTGTGTGGGGCATTGTGTTAGCATTCTCTACTTGCTTTGAAGTAATGCCAAATCCATCCATTAAGGCTGGCTTAACCATAAAATGTGTCATTATTTAGGTTTTTTCTTACATTTTTCCTTGCAGAAGACCCCTAAATACTCTGTTGTTTCCAGAAAGACTTGAATTTGGACAAAAGGATTTGCTGGACAGCCAAAAATGTCATTCAGGCTTTCCAAGATCTGTATAGATGCTCTCAGGGTCAGTGGAGCAGGCTTTTTACCAATGGTAGAGGAGTGTCAATAGTAATTCAATGCATATTGCATAAAACAATCATTTGGTGAATGTGTCTCTTACTTAGGGGGAGGAATCCCCTTCTGTGAGATACTAGAGTAGTGAAGGAGCTCAAGCTTAGAGCTCTGGAAGATATGGGAGAAGAGTGCAGAGGAGGAAATGAGTGCAAATGTCTAAACCAGACAAGGTTTGTTTCTAAAGAGGGAATTCCACTGTGCTTACACATGCTTTTAAAGCAAGGGACAAGTGAAAACTTGATTTTGTTACTGTGAAAGGAAAAATTCCCATTGGTTCAACAGGGCTGGGATTTAATCCAAGATCTCCCCACATCATTCTAAGACACTCATGTAGCCCACATTTCATCTTTTATAGAGTACTCTGTTTTCAGAAATTATTGATGTTTTCTGATTTTCTGACTTCATTATCTACAATGCCCCTGTAGTGACTTCTTATACAACACATCTTTGTTCCTTTTTTTCTTTCTTTCAGTCTTGTACCTACTGTCATTATGCCCCTAAAGATCAAAGAATCATAGCATAAGGTAAAAATAGCTCATTGCAAAGAATAAAGACATCTTTTTTTGTAAAGTGTGTTTTTACTTTAGTACTTAATAAAGTAAAATACCTGGATGAAATCTCGCAGCTGAAGAAGTATGAGAGATGTTCCTGATTTGACCAGGGACAGGAATTCACCCCACATTTTTATGGGGAATATTTAGCACACAGGCATTCCACCCTCCTGCATCCTCATTCTCATATATATCAAAGCAAGAACAGAAGGCAACGCAAAAGTAGCTGCCACCATCCACCATATAATTCTTTCAAACATCTCTCAGCATTCTAAACCATAATCTAAACTTATGTCCACATAACAAATAACAGCCCTTTGAAATGAACTGAGAAACTGTAAAGCCATTAAGAAAATATGCCATTAAGAAAAGGATTTCAGCATTTTCTAAGAAAAAGGTTCACAATGTATGTATTTCCACATGTTCAGAGAAATGATTAAAGTGTTTATAGCTTCTGTAATTGGTCTCTCTCAATTTAAAAATATAAGGTGTTTTTTTTCACGTTACATTTCTCTGCTCCACTTTGTCTGGAATAACATTAATGAAGTCCCATTTTCTCAGTTGCTGATGGTAGAATATAGGAAAGTGATGTGTTTAAGAGAATGCATCCTTGGAACATGCCATCTGTTTGTCTGTATCCCAGCAAACACAGCCTCTTGCTGATGTGCCCATTAGGCACAGTATGCTCCAGAAGGGTCTGGGGCTGCCATGGTTCATGTGGCAGTAGGCAAGGAGGATTATTGTCCCTTACAGGGTATCCTTCTGTATGTCACTGTCCATGCTGGTATAGAGAATTTGAAGGAAGACATGTAATGTTTTTTTCCAGTACATTTCCAGCCTGTTTAGGTTCAGCTGAGGATGGTCAGCACAGCAAGAAAGCCAAATTCCATCATTAAATCCCTAAAAGAGGAGAAAAGGAGGGAACTGATAAAGAGCTCCTTTCCAAAGCACACCCAGCCTGTTCTAGGAGTGCTTATGCTCTGCTCCATTAAATGCTATAAACATACTGGCTGCACTGATAGAAACCACATGGCTTTGTGTTCACTGAGCAAGTGAATCACTAAGCTCTTGGTCCTGAAAGCCAAAGCCACTTTCATCACCTGCAGATCATGGCCTTTGGAGTGGTTCATAGCATATCTAGGTCAGTCTGGAAGAGATGGAGGAAGATTTTCACCCAGTTTCTAGATGAATACGTTTATTTTACAGATAAGAATATATATACAGATGCATAACTCTTTTTTTTCCTTGTAGCAACTGTCAATCAGGTCACGTTAATTTTTTTCATTCTATTATTTTCTTTTATGATGTTAAGCTAAAGCTTTAGGTTTTGTTCTAATTGTAAAAGCATGTATCAAATGTTTCATTATTTCTTTTCATAATACCCTTCCTTTTCTAAATTAGCTTAAGTAGAAATTGTCAATCTAGAATTGACAGGTATTTGTTACAGACAACAAGGCATTGTTCCCACTTTGCTTCATCCACCAACACAGGTGCTGCTGTCACATGTCACAACAATGGGGAAATTATTAAACTATAAAAAGCAATAATACTGTACTATAAAGGCATGAAGGTAAAATATCTGAAAGTGTGTTTGTTGGCTGGAGGTAGGAAAGCCTGTCCTTCACGTAGCTGATCTGACAGCTCTCTGCCTTTCCCACAAACCTCTTCTTTCCCAGCTCCCTTTTCCCAGACTGACACTCTGTCTCCCATTCCAAAGCTATCAGATAACAGTGGGACAGAGGCATAACTCGATCTGTGAGCTTTTCCTCACCTGTTGAGTTGCTGAAGGAGAAAAGGCATGGGTTCTGGGGGATCCAGGATTATTCTGGCCTAATTAAAGAAAAAACAGGACAGGAATATGTTGCAGAGTGTGTTGTGATGATGCAAATATTCACAGGCATTTCGTCTGCCAGAGGCTGGCCTAGGTAAAGGGAATTTCCTTGAGTAACTTACTAAAGAGCTCCTGTTCTGTAAACTTGTCAAAGGAGGCGACAACAATCTTTGCTGGTCTGTGCTGGGCTGGTGGTGCTACCAATCTCATAGAGAGAAGTGCTCTAGAAATTGGTCTGATCTGCAGAATCTGAGATGGGATCCAATTCACATCACCTAATTTTGGGGTTGAATGGGAGCACATCTGACTGTGACATCCTCTGACTGGCAGCATATCAAATGGGTTCTTTGGGCTTTTTCCCTCCACCACAAAGAACAAAAGCAACAAAAGCTGGGAGAGGAGAGAGAGAAGTGACATCATCTGCAGGAAAGTTTTTCCTTTTTTTTTTTGCCTGAAGGACTGTTTCGATTTCCAGCTGCATCTCAGGTAAGCACAAAACATGATATTGGATCAAATGTGCCAACTGCACATACTTGCGGTTGAGCAGAGGAGGAGACAATGCTATGATAAATTTTTTATATCTTTTCAGGTATTTGTAGAGCTCCTGGCCTAGCTTCAAATAGCTGAGACATTGGTTAAGCAATTTTAGATGTCTCATTGGAAATGTGACAGTAGATGGGGTTATATGCAATACTCTTCAATCTCCTGCTACCTCCCACGCCTCTGTGCCATAGTCGTTCCCCTAAACCTCATCTTTCCTCTTCTGTGGTATGGGAAAGATGGTGATTTGGGGTCAGCTATGTATGCTTTATATTTCCTAAAGATTAAAACTCATGTGTAATACTCCATAGCATGTCAACAGCCAGCTTGGGAAAGAGACCAAAGACTAGAAAGCCAAACCTAGACTGTTAGATCAATCAAGGCCAAGATGTATTTCTCACTTATAAAAGCTAAAAGAGAGCTGTCTGGGGAAGAAGTTTGTCCTTTGTGATGCTGGAAGACTGCTGCCCTCCACCCTGTGTCTGATTCCCTGTGAGTCAGACTATATACAAAATCTGCCAAAGAAGATACTGAGTGTCTGTTTAAAATACTTCTGCCATCAGACAGGGAGAAGACCTCTGTCTACAGTAAGTATCAAGGCTTGGAATAAGCAGCCAATGATTTGTGTTGCCTTTGCCTTTTTTGGTTTTTTGGGGGGGAGGGGGTGATACTACTAAGAAGTTGTCTGAAACTATCTGTGCATAATGGGACAAAGTGATATGTGTTCCCAAACACTAAAAACAAGTTGTCAAGACACATCCTCAGAGACAGAGGGTCTTTTCTGTTGGTGTCCAAGAATGTCTTATTTAAAATGGCATTCCTTGTAAAGATGCAAATGCTATTTCTTTTAAAATGTACCAGTACTAAGAATAAAGGAAGCAAAAGAGGAAATTAAAACAGTGACAAGGGAGGGAGGTCTGGCAAGTTGGCTTTCAACCAAATGACCTCTTGATAGATCAGCTGGGAGCCAGGAATACACGAGATTACCAAGAACTAGAGAGATTTATAGTTCTTTGTTTGGTCTCTTGTTAAGTTTCTGCATATAGTCAGTTATATGATGGGCAATGACAAGGGCAAATGGTAGGCAGAGGAAATCCAGAATCCCAAATAAAATATTTATTGTGATTTCGTAAACAAACATGAAAAGAAGGAGCTATTTAAAGATGCAGAGCATTTGTTTATTTCAATTTAACAATACACACACTTACTTAGAAGAAATTTTGTATAGCCCCCAAAACCTCTCTTAGAAGAACATATTTGCACTGCACAAATACAGCTCCAGTTGAATTAGGCATGTGAAAGTAACACAAGAAACATCCTGTCAGGAGAATAGGCATTTAGGTTTCTGTAAGCACTACACAACCTTCCCCTGAGCTGACCACCTGCAGAGGAAACATCCCACCGTGGACTGCACTAGCTAAACACATCCACAGATTGTGCCAGAGCTCTTCAGAAGAGCGTAACTCTTGCAGTATGATCTCCAAAACTTGCAATGAGTATTTCTATTTCTGTGATGAGGAATATCTGAGCATTTGCAGTTTAAGTTATCCAGACTAAATACTAATAGTATAGCACATTAGACAGCAAGGACATTAAAATGCAAAACCGAAGAGGTCACAGAATCCAATTTATGAAGCTATGTCACCTTAATAATTAGTGGGATCCACTGATTCACCAGTGTGCTGATTGTTACACCCAGGTGCACCCTGAAAGTCCAATCAGTATGGTGAATCCAGGAAGATGGAGTGATCTCAAGGTCCTAAGGATATGTAAATTGTGTTAAATAACAAAGGACACAATTTCACATTGGGTTACAAGTGTTTTTTTACAAATAATGGGACTGTGGAATTTTTGAAGCAGAAAAATCTTTAAGCAGAAGAAACAAGGATACACTCAGAGAAGGCAGAGCTTCTGGCAACAGTTTGGGTTTAAAATGCAATTATTTGCTTCCTTTCCATATGCAATGTATATGCCATAGGGCCATATGGTACATTCACTAGATCAGTTTATTATTATTACTTTTTTAGTTCTTTTTAACCAGTGAATCTGTGCTTGGCTCTGTACTAGGTGAAAATAAATAAATAATCTTATACCCCAGGACAATATTGTTCATAACACCATAATGATGATGTCTAAAGTATCACTCACATTTATAGTCTTTCTATACTAACTTATTCCCCCTTTATGTTAAATGAATGTACTATATTCTCTTAGTAATTTATCCACTTGTCAAAACTGAATTTTAAGAAGCCCTAAAGTTTGCATTGAACTTCCAGCAGAATTTAAAGAGTGAGAATTCAATATTCAGCCTCCATGTTTGGACTTTTTGTACAATCTTACAAACGCTTTCTGAGTGTTATATTTTGTCAGTATGATTCTGACCTGATTTGTATTCCTTACATTTATCTCTTTAACAGGTTTGAATTTGCACATGTAAGTTACAAGTTGCTTCAAGCAACAGTTGATTTGGAGGTACCTTGCAAATGCAAACCAGACACCTTTTGCTGAACATTCAGCTTTAAAACAAGAGGAAGACTGATAAGACAGAAAAGATTTACAAACAGAAATGTCATGACCTGTGGCTCAGCGAAAAGATTTTAAAGAAATCCCACTAACCTCTGATACTGTAGATTTTCAAGAGTCCCTAATTGTGACTTGGAGATTCTGAATTTTAAAAAGATATTGAGGAGCCCAAAAGGAGAGTATGCTTTGAAAATATTATGATGTTGGCACTGGATGGCCTGATGATTTGGGAAACGAGGTACTCTCTTCACAGATTCCTGGAGAATTCTGGTGATCTGGAAACCACTCTAAGACAAGAAGATGTAGAAACCATTTCTAAGAAATTTGGCAAAAAGAAATGAAAAGTTCAGAGGATAGTGAAGGCCTTCCCACTCAGGAGAATGCAGCCATAAATCTTCTTTGTGAATATGAAGGTCATTGTAAAGCTCATTAAATAATTCAGAGCCAGAAAGAAGACTAACTGCTGTATTTTCAGTCTGATACAGTGTACAACAGCATACTATATTTTTATCTAGCAAGGAGTCCATCAAATACAAATGTATCATTTATGATGATCCTTCATTCTAGCTCTAACACAGATGGTTATCCCTATAACAAATAAATAGGCAGGCTCAGAATCAAGAAGGGATAAGAAAAATGATAACCAAAAGAAAATAAGAAAGGCCCATTGCAGATGATCTTGTGAGACACTACTTGATCCAACTTGCCTTAAGACCTCATATCTCAAAATCACAGTGGGATAGCAGAGCCAAGGAGCACTTACTGGGGAATACAAATATGGATAACTGCAACTCAAACTACCTGTTAAACACACAGCCATATAGTATTTTGTCAGGCAGGTTCAGGGTAGTTTGGAGCATTTTGCTCTGCAATATACTCCATTTCCTCTGCAGCCCTCCAAGTCCTTCATATTCCTTGCAAACTTGGGCACTCTTGACCATTTATTATTACTTAATATCCTTACTTTTTATGGTAATGCCTGTGCTTAGAAGTAAAACTAACCGAGGAAGAACAGCTTCCCCAGTTTTATAAACCTTGATGCTTTACTGTTTGCTTTCCTTCTCCACTAAAACATTTCAGTGAGGTAGTTTTATGTTGGACCTGCCAATGTTGGCAAGCCTGCACTGATGATGCAGCACAGAGAATGCCAAGGTTAAAGTCTATATCCTGCCCTCTCTCCTTCACATGCCTCTAATTTTTCTTCCTCAGTCATCCCATGACTTCTTAGGGTTCTTATCACCAAAATCTTCAGTGTTTGTTAGTTGCCCATGAATGTTGTAAGGAAGGAGAATGAGATGAAGATATTAACATCTTTTGGGATTATGTTGGGGGAATCAAACATTAAGGAGTGCCACAAGAGAAGCCAGGTCTGTAAGCTCACAGATTCACTGCAATCCCTTCCTTGAATCCAGGGTATTTGAGGCAAATCCAGAAACCCTGTCAGCTCCTACAGATTATCACAGTGGGCTACAAGACTGGTGCATAGTTAAAGCATTTCCTGAGCTTCTAGAGAAGCCAGTCCTGTCCTTTGTTGCCAGCTTGTGGGGTGCCCTTACATAGGCTATTTAAAAGATAGTTTTCAAAGGCTTGCCTGGAAATGTGGTAAGTGACAGAGAAGGGTATTCATCCGGGAACGCTTAGAATAAGTCAACTGGAGTCAGGATTATTAAATTCTCCTGCTGTCAGTGACTCGCAATGCATAACTTGCACTGATTTAAGTAAGCTGCTTCATTGTGGCCTCTGTTTATATTCTAGTCTTTCAAACCTTTAAGACTTCTATTAGGGAAGTTTCATAACATTTAAAAAGTAAATTGGTGATAAATATATCCACACTTAATAACACTGAAGTAATATCTTCACCAAGCTGCAAAGATTGCATGGATAATTCAATCTATAGATTTACAAATAATTTATTCGGTTATTATTTTAACTAGTTTTGCTGTATGAATGAATTAAACAGCTGGCAGCTTGCCTGTCTATTCATTGCTCTGCTCCTTTCTCTCCCATTTCTAAGGCAGCTATTTTTGCTCTTGCCCTAGCTGCAAATATGGCATCCTTTTTACTTCACAAACATTGTCTGCAAACAAGTTAGGCAAGGAAGATGCTGGAGCATGATGTGGTCTTTCAGGGCAACCAAAGACATGTTTTCTTATATGATTTACTAAGTGTTCTCAGAAATATTGTTTCATTTCATAACATCTCCAAGTTGCCTTTTTTTTTTTTCTTGCAATCTTCTTTCCTAGTACAGTGAAGCAGATTTCTGAATGAGGTTGATGAGATTTGTAGTATATCCCGAGTTAATTTAGACAGCAAGTTGGTCCCCTCAACAAAACTGTGGCCCATATACAAGTCAAATCTGCTTTTTTCCTTGGGCAATGATTTATTTCCCTCTTAAATTGGCTGGACCAGTTAGTTTTTTATTTTTATTAAGTCACACTATTCTTAAATGAAACTATTGATTTAAAGTCAGCTTAGTGAGGATTTAATTTGTTTTCAGGGGATTAGAGCAGGTAACATGGGATAATTTTACAATAAAGTGGAATAGAAGCATTCCTTCACATTACCCTCACCTTTTTTTCTTGCCAGGCTGCACAGACATTACAAATTTTCAAGTGAATTGTGGAAATACATTCATAAATCAGGCCTAATTCCTCTGCCTGCTTAAGGGCTATTCTAAAGAATATTTTCCTTTGACCTTGTCCATGTTTGTCCTTCCATGGGCAGATGCATCTGATAATTCCACAGAAACACAAATTCACACAAAATATTTGTGTGTCCAGAGTAAGAACTGTAAACAGGGGCATTTGTTGAGAAATACAAGACCAGACATGTCTTTTAATACAGTGGCTACAGAGTGCTTTTCAGAGAGTTTTAAAATGGCACTACATTTCTCACAAACAGAGGGACAGTTATAGTTATTTTTGGCATGCTTCTGTAGCATATATAGTGGATATGTTGTTTTTTAAATATCTAGTACTATGTTTTTAATCTGTGCACCATGTAACTTCATGAAACCTCTTCCTTCTTTGTCATTCTCTCTTTCAACCACATCGAACACACCTGTAACAATTTCTGGGATTTTACTTGATGATGTGCAACCTGCTTTTGCTGTTATTGTACTTAGTGACTTGGGTTTGGTAGGCTCTACATCCCCTGGTAACTTTACCCCAAAATCAGGGATCCTCTTTTTGAATGCCTTGCTTGTTTTCCTTTGCAGTACTCTGCTTTTGGCACCACATACTTGCTAGGAAATNGACCCCAAGTGATTTTCAGATTGTGCCTGAGGAAATATTCTAAATATTATCCTACGTAACCTCTTTCCCATTGTTCACACACAGACCATGTTCATCCCAACTTAGTTTTTAACTTAGGTGTAGCTCATACATATTCCACCCAGCTGTGGGAAAACAAAACTAGACCAGTCCTTGCTGCAGCACTCAGCATCGCATCCCTACCTGGCCTCCTTCCCTTCTGCTCTGTCTCAGCTGTTCAGCCCCTGGGAAACTAAAGGCAGCATCAGGGCAACTCTGCTGACTGCACATCTTCCTCTTTTATAATTTTCTTGACCGTGTTTCTCCATCTCTGTCCTATGGGGAGTGAGGAATACTGGGCCTACTAAATGTAACAGGGAAAAAAGGCTCAAATTTGTATACTTACTGAAACTGTCCCACTGTTACTTGGCTCTGGGAATAGAGTTTTTCTCTCCCTAGACTCCTGATAGACATGGAATTGATATATATGGACTTATCTCAAATATTTATATGGGCAAAAGAGAAGAGGAAGGACAACTGGAGGAGACAGCACAGATACTTAGTTAACAAGAGAGTGAGAGCACTCCCTTCCCCAAGGCAAGCCAGGCAGAGGATGGGAAACACCTCCCCTGCTGATGGCACTGTGTGCTTTACAGGGCTTTCAGGGCTTATTTTAGAGTGGGAAGTCTCTCCTTTCCTCTTTTATTTATTACACCATGTCCTCCTGCAGGTGAAGCCTTATTTTGCTCCATTCCTGTTACAGTCCTGTGGACTGACAGGCTTTTGAGGGTATTTTTCAGTCTGTTACTTAACACAGTTGTCTTCTGATTAGACTTTCTGTTGTAGGTGTTGCTGATAAAATTTTAGCAGGCACACATGGACACAGCTCTACAAGTATTTTAGACCAGATGCAGCTCACTGGCTGTTTTGTTGTTTTTTTTTCACCAGCTCCCTCCCCCCCATTGTTATATAAATGTTAGACCATAAGTAGTAGAGAAAGAAGAAGGAGCTATTTCTTGGGAGACAGAGAATAAAACCAGCACATATTCTCCATTGCACTGCTTATAAGGACTGTGTTTTATTATTATTATTTATTTAATGGGAAAAGAAAAAGAAGAAAAGCTTTGCACACACTACACTACAATTTTATGAGATCCACATCTGGAATCCAGAGCATCTCAGGAATCAATCTATCAGGCCCTAGTCAATTGTAATAGTGCACCTGGGGTGAAATTCTGGCTCCGTTAAAGTCAGCTGGAATTTTGCCATTGCAATGCAAAAAGTGATGGCTGATATAGGCTACTCCACATTAACTCTTGGGCAGAGTGAAATGGCCTGTAAATTGCCAATATTTCCAGATTTGGCTTAACATTCAGGGGAAAAAAAAATCACTCTCAATCCCATGTCTCTATACACAGGGAGAAAAAGTAAGAGTTATAATGAGGTCATAGTGATTGTATGTTTGGCTGTTACTGGAATAAACGGTCTAAGTGCTCATGAACTTTTTTCCTTTGGTAGAGGCTTTTAAGATTAAACAGAAATACTGTTTGTTGTACCTCAGGGTGAACACATATATTGGTGTGTGTATGTAAGCCATCCAAAAGCCTGCTTATAAATATCTATTTTGCTGTGGTTTTTTTCAAAATCTTGCACTGGAAATGCATTTTCCACTGTAAATAGCATATCCCCATTACCTACCCATCAGTCAAATCTACTCATTTCTGAAATTCAATTAAAAGGATCTCATTGCCATAAGTCAAAAAGGATATTTTATTGTTACTTTGTAATTTGGAAGAATGAAAATTAAAACAGTGGCTCTGATGGAAAGAAATGGCTACTAAATCACAATGATATTTTGCAGTTTATCTGCTCATTGCCATTTTATTTCAGCACAGAAGGACGATGAAGTGACTTGCACTCTCTGTACTAGTTTTATTTATTTTTTTGGCTACTCCAAGGACTTGTCTAAATCTTTTTTATGATTGTTTATCTAAGTTTCTCCCAAATGTTTCATCAATTGCTATCCCTGTTCTTTTATTCCATATGTTAACTGCTTCCTGTGTATAAAAGACAGTTTGGTTAAATTCCTTTGGCTCTTGACCTATTCTTACCCTTGGCAGGGATGCTCTGTAATTTGGGGATTTTTTTTTTATGCTGAGCATCAATTGAATTGTCTTAGTGTCAGACACAATGCACAGAAAGGCCACATACATATCATTTAACTTGTGAACTTGGCTAAAGACACAATAGATTTCATGAAATGTGCACAAGGTGGGGGACAACTAGAGGTTGGAATTGAAGTTCCCATGCTGTGACTACTGATTAAAATTGAAAAGAATAAACATGTTAAGAGGCATTTATTGTCAGCCACAGTGACTAGTAGCAAATAATAAAAATACTGCTGCTCTGAGGAAAATATGCCAAATCTATGACCCATCTTTCAGATTTAGCAGGAGTTTTACTAGAGGGGAAAAAACCCAAAACCACTTCAGTTACATATTACTTCAGTATAGAGATTAAAAGGGGCCAAACTCGTTCTGTCAGGTTTCAAACCCTACTAAAAACCTATAATGCTGAAAGTTTTACTTCAGCTGAGCTGTTAAACCATCCTGCCTAGAAATGTCTGTGGAAAAAGAAGAACTGGAAACCTAGAGTAAAAATGGATTTACCAGCTGTCAGGGTGAAAAATCACACATACCAAAGAGATTTTATGCAAGGAGAAGAGATAAGAGCAGGGCATATCTAATAAAAACCCAAATACTGTGTACGTGCCATATAGAAGATACATATATAGAACTTCAGCCTATTCAGAAGATGTTAGCCAGAATACTATACAAAATTAAGCTACCATTTGAGTCGAGTACAACTCAAGCATACACATATGTATAGCATCTCTACACAATGAAAACATGATTTTAAATTCATTTTAAATGCAACCTGGAAGAAACATTTATGCAGCTGGCTCTCTTTGGTAAAGTCTAGTGCAAATAGACGTAACTACCATAATGCTTGGTTATCTCCACTTACTGTGCCTCTCACAAGCAAAAAAAATCTTTGCAGGTCAGGCAGAGCCTCTGCAGTCTTTTTGCTAGGCTCCTTAGAGCAGGACAATTCCTGTTGACTTTAGTGGAAGCTGTGCCTAAATAAGGGCTGCTACTCAGTGCCTAATGGGGAGACTGATATAACCTGGCTCAGTGCTGCAGCTGAAGTCTACATTTCCCATCCCTGCTCCCTCACCTGCCGCAGGTGAGGCTTTTTTTCCCTTCCTTTGCTCTGAAGATTAAACACAACAAAAGGTGTTTTCTGTAAAGTGAGGTATGCAGCAGAGTTTTGCCTTCTCTCTAGCTGATGTACTAATGTGTAACTGTAAGGTTTAATTTGACTTTACATTAATCAAACAACAACAAAGGCCATAAAAACCCCAATAAGAAGCATTTCAAGTTAAGATCCAAAGCTAAATGCCATGGGATTTTGTCTATTGTCTTGTTTAGCCCCCTGTAAAAAGAGCTAGATAGCACAAGAAAGAAAGAAAAATTGAGCCCCTGTTTTTTGCATAGAGATGGCAAACCCACATAATAAATTAGGGGGAGGGAGGAGTGAAATAAAGGCCAGAGGTAAATGATGTTTAATTGTGTGAGCTGCTCTTCCTCTTGTGGTTCCTGCCAGCTGCTGCTGCTGTTGCTACCTTCCTGTTTTAAGATGAAAGCAATGATGGTAGACACGTGCAGACACACAAAAGAACCTATTTGGACTGGTGTGTCAGCTCATCTTTATCAAATGTTGCACAGGTATATTTTGTTGCCATGCTTCATTACCCCAGAATGGCGTGCCTGAAATGTTTGTCTCTTCTATAAACCCAATAGCTTTCCCTGTGAGTCACATTTGACAGAGCAATAGACAGGTATTTGCTTGCTGGCATCCGTTTGTAAAGCCCGGGCAATTATATATATATTATCCATCCATACATATATATGTGTACATACAGGGGAATATACACTAACACACATATGTACATATATATGTATATAAACATAAAGAACATGAGGGAGATGTATTATTATATTATTTGTATATATAAAGACACTAGACGTATATATACACCATAAAAGAGGTACTCAGTACAAAAATGCATGCACACTTGTACCAAAATTAACATATGCACTTGAACAAAATTAATAGGAGAAAGTAGGATTTTAATACAAATTTCCTGATCCAATAAAAAACTTTACTCAAGAATGTAGTACTGGGAAAGATAGGTAGATATTTTCTTATGAATATTTTATTTACAGGGGTTTCCACTTGGGGGGAGAAACCCCAAAATATAAGACACATCACTTTAGTCCGGAACTAATGTCAACAGTAGCCCTGTTCAAGAGAAGAAGGAAATGAGAGTAAGAATAAATGGAAGGGGTTTTTTTTGGTTTGTTTTTTCTTTTCCTGAGGAAAAAGTAATTATTTGGAGGAAAAAGCTATGAGGGGAGAAACCAGCCCGGCATGTGCTTCTGGGCCCTTCTGAACAAACAGCCAGCCATGAAGGATTTGCAGGCACATCTGCAGAGTGAGAGGAAGATTCAATAACAGTGTGGTCACCTTCATTATTTTTAAACTAATGCACATGCTAGTGCTTGGGGTATTACTTAAATATATCAGATTGTTCACCTTTAATGCAATGATAATACTTTCCTCCTTCATAGCAGGGTGAAGCTAAGAGCTTGTGTGCTTCTCCCTGATGAGCTCCTGGTCTAGCTGTACTGAAGATGCACACACTCCAAACTGGCCGTGTGCTTACAGCAGAGGAGGGAGAATAAATTATGTTGCCAAATACTTTTTTAGATGGAAAGAAAGCTGCAAACCTGGGAATTGTAAGGTGGGTGCTGCTTGCTCTGCCATCCAGGGTGGAGAGCTAATGGCATGGAGGTGGATGGAACCTACGTGTAAACCACACAGGACTTGCAGGGTGGTTACATCCCAGTGTGGTAACAGCACTGAAATTACTTGATGGATACTATTTTTGTGATTATTACTTTAATGCACCATTGTGGGCACACAGTTCTGTACAGTAAAAAAGTAACACAAGCAAAACACAGAGCATATATATGCAATTACATCCACTGCAGCTCAAAAAGAGGACAATTAGTGGAGTGCATTCCCCAGAAAGCCATCCATGGAGGTCAGAGTTCAGGAGTAACATTTCCTTTCTCCTCTCCTCCTAGAAAACTAGGTATTAGCAGCATCAAATCATCTGCAGAGCACTTTAACTAAAAGGAGAACATTATGGGTGAGTAACAGGCAATGTAATTGCCTGAACAAACAGAATCTAAGCAAGAAAACTGTGATCCTAGCATTTCTAAAATGTGGTAATGTTTGGCTTTTCTGTTTTGGTTATTCAGGAATTTTGTCTGTATTGTTGCACATTTTTGTTAAGGCTTTTTTGTGGTGGTTGTTTGTTTTTCTTTTTCTGATCTCTAATGCTAGGGAAATGTAATACAGAGAAGGCTGCCTTGATTTTTTTTGCCAAAATTAGAATGCAAATGTGCACCTTTTAACAAGGTTATAATGCATGTCTGCTAATAAGAAGGTAAGAAGAAAAATTAATCTAGACTCTTAAATTTGAAATGAATCTTTGAGTATTGAAAGCCTTTCTGGAGCTAGCTTTTCCCCCATTTTAGTATGTGCTAGTAATGCCCAACTGGAACTGGATGCATCTTAGACAGCCTGAGAGATGCTCTTCTTGCCATAGGTGTGGAAAGAAGTCCAGAAATGTCAGTGCTTCAGTAACTGCTACATATCTAGCCCATTTGAGCAGATAGCTGTCATTGGATGGAGTTTTTCTCAGTGTTTCTGGGGCACTTTGAGTCAGTGATTCTTTCCTCCTCTCCAACTGCTGTATTACAGTCCTTCTCCAGAAACATGTGGGCATGGTGCTACCTATTGCTAATGACTGCTAAGAAGCTTCTGCCTTTCATTTATTAGTCTGCTCACCAGGGGCTGGCTTGTGTGAAGAAGGAGGTTCATCCACAGCTGGGTTTGCTACAGGAGAACCCCTAGCAGCTGAGAACAGATCTCTTTTACAAGCACATCCAATAAAATGAAGAGGTAGCTTTCGTGTAATGTTGGCACCAAACGTGGTGCTCGCTGTGCTTGGAGGTTTGCTCCACCATTTGTTTCTTTTGTCCATTTTCATTGCAGGCTTTTCAGGATGCATTGCCAGGCCTGGCTAGCTTTTTGCCAGCACCAAGACTTCTGATCTTGACGCTGAGGCATTGCCATACTTCATATGATTAGAAATAGTCTAATATTGTTGAGAAACCTGAAACTCCCTTGACCACTCTGGGGTTTGCTGTCACTTCAGAAGCTGCTTCACACGAGTTCTAGGTTTGAGAAAGGTGCTGCTACTTCCAATGCAGATAATACACAGCCCTTTAGGATACCTACTGTGTGTAAACTCATCCTCTAGTAAACTGCAAAAAAAAAAAAAAAAATCAGAAACAAGGGTTACAGGAAAAAAATTTGAAGATTATGGGCTGAGGAGTCAAGGGGAGCTCCTGAGAAGAAGCAGCAGGTTATGTGCAGCTATAGGGTGGTCAGGATCTTTTGGTTAAAATTGTAGTACCCACTGTGCTTATAACCAATGTCATAGGGATTTTCTTTAATGAAAATTGCTAAGCTATATAAGTCCTCAGTTTTTCTTTTGAGGAGATTTTAAATTGCGAGCAGTAATTGAAGCACTAGAATCAAGGGCAGAGGAGCAAGAAATCTGTAGGTGTCTTGCAGCTTGTTGGTCCAGTGTGTAATACTGAATACAACTGGTGGGGTGGGTTTTCATTTACTTTACTTGTATATTCCTTTCTCTTTAGTGGTATCTCTTGTGGTCAGATTTTTGAGGAGGCTGATGGAAATTGCCGTGAGCCTTTTCCTAGACATAGCTAATGGCAAAACTTGGGCTGCGTTTGGTTAGTCATCAGCCCTGTGTCTGACCTCCATGCGTGTGTGCATCTCATAACAAAAATGTGTGTTGATAAGCAGTATTTTATGAAAGAATTATTTGCTTAAAATATTATTTTGGCTTAACATCTGCTTGCAGATTGAAAACTGGTGGAGCAAATCAGAGTAATTCTAAAAGGTATTTGACAGTATAAAGCTGGTGTGAAGGATCCCGCTGGGACAGTCCTGGTGAAATCAAATTGGCAGGAATAAGGGTTGACCTGTTAGGTGGAAGAAAGAGACCAATTTATAACTGTGGTATATCACTGTGTTAAAATGATATTTTTAACTCACTCATTTTATTTATTTTAATCTGAAGGCTTGAAAGTCTTAGAAAATTTGTTCTAAAATCATTCTGAACAACTCTAGTTTTGCTTGTGTAGTGGTTTGTTTTAATTTTTGTAAGTATATATTGCAATGCAGGCTGAGCAAGCTCCAAGAAAATGAAGTAGCAGGGAGGGGGCAGAAAATAGAGTCTGTTATTTCGTGTAGGCAGAGAAAGAAGCAACACCTTGGAGGTGAATGATAGATATTATTATAAAAGAGTTGTAGCTCAGGGCAGGTGAGTGGTGTGTTAATGAGGAGCCACCTCCTGCTTTCTGACAGATGACTGTCATTGTTCAAATGCTGCCATCAGATTGATTAATAACTGGGTCATCCTGCCCTGCAGTTGGAGTAGACTGTCTTCATTCTTCTGCTGATTTCTCTAATCTGCTGACCTGGAGATGACCCAACAGAGGTGGAGCTGAGATTAGCATTTCATTTCTTGTAGAACAACAAGAAAAAATTCACAAGGAGGAGGGAGAACTCTGACCAAAAACTCCAAGAATGCTCCTGTCCCCAGAGCAACCCCCAAACCTATTCAGCAAGTGTAAGAGTAAAAGTCCCTGTTTTATGAAAAGGCAGTTTTAGTATTTGAGACATTTATATTTTTAATAAAGATTTAAATTGGTCGTGTTCTTTTCTGCAGTGTCAGCTTAACCTATATGGAGAGATGTATAAGGTCTTTTCAGAACACACAAAGGAATGTAAAGACCTGTGTATTGAGGGGCAGGGGAATGAGCTGATATAACATAAAAATGCTTGCTTTGCCTTAATGTCTCTTAATGTTCACTAAATTCACTATTAAAAGACCAAATAGTAAACAGCATGCTTTGACAAGTGAAATACAGGCATATTATCACAGATGACTGTTATTATGTGGAAAGAATGGCAATTCTCCTTCAAGATTTGTGTAATTTTCTCTCTTTCCTTGATTTAAACTCTTCTGAAAGCAATGGCATGGTGAGTTTACCTTTCTCCTTGTCATATGTTGGCAAGGTGTGATGGCTCTCATCTGCTTCGGGAGCATGGAGCACAATATAATAGTCAACTTGTGAGCCAGAGGGATCCTTGTAACTAATTAGGATTCAATTTTCAGACTTTTTGGAACATAGCTTTGGCCAAAAGTTACATGAAAATATCCTTCAAATAGCTTGCGAAATTGGCTCATTTCTGACTCTCTTTTAAAATCACTGGTTCTTCTATTACATGGATCAGCTCCGCAATTTAAGACTTTTCTATTTAAATGCAGCATTTGTAACATTTTACAAGAATACCCTTTATTTCTTCCTTCTTTCCAGAGGACAAGGTCCCCTCCCTCCTCTTTCTCATTAGTTACAAAAGCAACCAAGACTTTCTATCCTGGGACTCCACAACAGAGCAGAGTGCTCTTATGAGATTTAGCTAATCAGGTGTATAGGCCTAGAAGTACTCCCATTTGATCATATGTACTCTGTTCATGTGTACATACTGTGCAGAATACCTTTAGCTCAGTTAAAGCATCAGGCAACTTCTGAATTAGCTGATTTGTTTCTACAGAGGACAACATTCCCCTTTAATGCAAGACTGATGTTTTCAGACAGAAGCAGTGAGAAGCCAAAGACAATAATTATCAGCTTCAAATCTTCACACTACAGTTCTGAATCATGATTTGTGTTTTAAACACACTTGGCCTTACAGCATGCGTGATTGCTTTATGCTCACAAAATACAAAACTAGGTGCTAGAATAAACCAAAAGCAAATAGAAAAAGAAACAAAAATTTTGTGAAAAAGAAAAACGTAGCCAGCTGCTCATTTTTAATACTTAATATCTGTAGCACCATAGTTCGAGCCATTTCTTTACTGTGGAGTAATTTTTCAATAGTTCTTTGTGTCTGCAGAATGTTTCTTAAAACAAGAAAGAAAACTTTGATGTAGGGCAACCTCTAAAAATTTCTTTGAGCATGGAAGATTCCAAATAGAAATATCAAATCAGTTCNGTTCGCGAAGCCTAGCCACGATGACGACATCTATAATGTGTTCATCACATCTCAAGACACGTATATAATCTCATGCTTCCTTCAATGCTGTGAGACTACCCCATGTCCCCACATGCTGTCTTGGTAAGCTGATGTTGCTTTTCAAGTAGATTTGGCTTGGAAATATTCAGCTTGGAAACAGTAGATTGCTCATTAAAGACCAAATGGATGCAAAAAGTAGAGTAGGCATTGCTGTCCTCTTGTGCAAAACGAAGGCTCCCAAATAACTTTCAGTTTCTAATAACCAGAAGGTTGGTTTACTGTTGTATAAATAATACTTAACATAGGCCTCCTGTGAAAAAGACTGCCCCTGGAGTCCAGAAATTAGCACATTATTGGGAGGCACATTGGAAAGGGTGTCATTTTGGTGAGCTGCTTCTGAACCCCTTGAAGTAACTGATATGGAGATCATCCATTTAGATAAAGCACGTTGTTAAATTAATTCAGCTATATAGGACTATGCTTGACTAACATTAAAGGTTGGCTTTAAACCCATTAAGCCAGGAAATTCAGAGTTAAGGTTGAAAATCTTGGCTGCACCTCTGGTCTTGGAGCAAGGCCTTATGCCAAAATAATAACAATAACATAAAACAATTTGCATTGAGGCTGCAGTAGCACACTAGATTTCAGACCCCACTGTGGCTTTTTTTTTTCTACAGCACCCTTTTCTGTCACTTTTTTACTCTTTTGTTACAGCAAACACTTCTCAAACACTCTGCTTCAGATACCTGAAGTAACTGATACCTTTCTGTGGGTAAAGGTGGTGATATCACAGTAATGTAATCACTGTGAAATAGCAAATGTCTTTTCAGCAGTGCCTACAAAGAGACATTTAAGATTCCTGTATCAGGACTTGTATTGACAAACTGATGTGCCATTGTATCTGAAATGTATTTTTTTAATGTTATCTAGCTGAGCTACTTCTACTTAAATCATAACTCAGAATGTTGGAGATCATCTCAGATTTCCAGAAGGCAGCAGAGAAAAAAGGTTTTCAGGGGGAAAGCTGCGTTGGAGGTGGTGGACTCATCTGCTTTCAGTGGTGGGACAGAGAAAAGCAGTGGTAAGTCAAAGCTGGGGGAACAGCAGAAGAGCCAATGTGTAGGCTGCAGAGCATTCAGAATAATACTAGATCCTATTTAGATCTATGGCAGAATCCCCAATGACTTCAAGTGGGTCAAGATTTCAGCTCCAGATCGCTCATTCAAAAAAAGAAGATGGTCAGCATGGCTTTCATGTATAGGCAATCTTGTGGTCCCTCTGCTTATTTTAGCTCCCCGTACTGTAAAATTTTTTTTCAAAGAAATATGGAAAAGAAACTTAACATATTATTTTATCCTTACATCTTCCCAGATGGTTTGTTTAACCTGACACTTTCTGTATAAGCATTACAAGCTCTAGCTAAAATGGTAGAAAGGAGGACAATGCATGGAACCTGAGCTGCACGTTGGAGTTTCTTCTTACTAGCTAAGTATTTGTTGCTGGTTTAATGAGGAAATTGATTTGGCATATTTAACATTGTTTCTCTCTTTTATAGGTAATGGACTATTCCCATAGCTATGTTATAAAATAGTGTGCATGTACATATATATCTATCTCACAGATTTACAACTCTGCTGTTTCACTAGGGATACACTTAATGTGGTATAAGTCTCTGGATATGACAATTAAATTCATATGACCCACAGACTACCTCACAACCCAAAACTGTCCTGTGCATATTACAAGAGAATAATAATTACCCTCTAATCACTTATTAAATTGGCTTTTCCAATGAAATTTTGTCTTTCCAGGGTCTAAGAAAATGGAAGAAAAAATTACTGGATTTTCCTTACAAACACCAGAATGTTGCAGTGCCCATTATCTGTACTTCTGCTAAATATGTTCAGAAGACCAGTATCACTTTTCTTCCCCATCAAAAACTTATTGAAACAATAGAACCTTTTGTTCATTAAAATCTTATGTGCATAACTGCCTAAGTAATTTTGTAGATGGATCATTTGGTGTGGTGAATAAGCAGCGAACTAGCAATGAATTAGCATGTTTATTTTGTGCATTGGTATTTTGTGCCAGATAAAAGTGAGCTTCAGTCTCAAGGCTGACAAAAACTATCTTCCTTTTTTTTGATCTGATAACAGGCTGTGGATGAACAAATATAATAGAGGAAATCTAAGTTCTAAATCTGGCATCACCTTGTGGTTTTGGGAAGCCCATGTACTGGAGAAATCAAAACCTTTCCTAGTCACTGATTTGTTACAACTTCTTTTCTATCATTGCCATAAGCTGGAAGTGCAAAAGCATGATGCTTTCTGCATTGTGCTTGAAATGCCCAGAGCCTCTAAAATGAGAGATTGAAGCCTGGCTGAGTCAATTCAACATTTCATTTTGCTGAAGCAGATAAATACACTTTCATTTAATTTACTGTGGGAAAGTCTTTAAAAGCTGGGTCCCATGGCACTTTTGGTGGTAGCAGATTTCTGCACCTGGGGTTTTGGCCAAGGTTGTTGTGTACTAGCTGTACCCTTGACTGCCATTCTTCATCCCAGAGATGACTGAATTTCAGTGGTGGGTGAAGTGATTTTTCTGCTTTGACTTAGGATATATTTGAACACAAAGCCTAGAATAAATGTGAGATATAATTAAACACATAGTACAGAATTGTGTCTACGAGGGAAGGGATATACAATCTGTTTCAACCTAACTTATAAAGAAAGTATATTAAGCCATATTTTCTTTCTTCCTTTGTATGTGTAGCTATTTTTTCAAATGAAAAAGTTTGTTTTTCTAAGGCACAAGTAAACTATCCCTGCCTCAGCAAGTCTTAAAATTAGCAGGAAGATCTCTTGAGCTCCTGGCATGCAAATAAATTGTTTTGTTGTCCTCCTTATCTCAGGGCTAACTATGACAGACTCCAGTTTCCCCCAATGTGCAATTTGTGACTAAATGAAGGGCATCGCCTGTGCCGAAAAGGCCAGATTAACACCTGCTAACAAGGTCTGTGTGGTAGAGCATTGAATCCTGCATGAACCTTTGAACTTCACTCTCATCTTCCAGCTTAGATCAGCGTGTGTGTCCGTGCCTCCACAGCCTTTGCAAACAGCAATGGGAAAGAAGCTCTAGTATTAAAGAATAAAGGTAAAAACACCAGTTCTTGTTGGGTGAAACTTCTGTGTTCTGCAGGCTTGTTTGGGACTGAGCCAAGGCTGTGAAATCTGAATATGGTTTTGACCTTGCTTATAACTACAGAGGGGAAATGGTCTGCCAAATACGCATGGGACTCAGATGGACTCCTTGCTCTTTTATGAACTACCTGTGTTAAGCTGGGTGAATTCCCTTTGGAAAAATACACTAGCCCTCTGCTTGGAAGAAAGGAAATAGAATAGCATCTCCCTCATCTGCAGAGGCAAGGAAAATCACAGTAAATACACAGCACCTTTAGACTCTGATGAGGAGGGACAAATAAAAACCTATATTTAGAATGTTAATGCTAATGTGTCTAAGATTAACTTTAGATTCCATCTGAGGATTTTAGTTGAGATCAGCTACAGCTGCAACACCTGGATCATAGTTTCACTGGAGTTCAGGGCTTACGGGAAATCAGACTGTTTTGGCTTGGGACTCCTACTCTAGTGTGGAGACTTTTTCACTAAGCTGACCCAGAGTCTTCCAGGCTGGCCCCTCTGTCACTCCAATTTCATGCCATGGCTGATGCTGTGATGGTGCAAAGCTGCAGAATACAAGCAGATCTCAAAAGAAAGATTCAAAGTCATCTAACCAAGTCATGCTTATGCCTACATGCTGGTTTATCAGAAACTTCCAGCAGTCATTTTTTCAAAGCAGTGCTATGAACATATATTTCACACTGGTACCATTATTATTAACAGCAAATATGAATGAGGAAAAAGGGAGGGGGAGGGGCGTAGATCACATAACCACCCCAGTTTTCTTTTTTTGAGCCTGAATTCAACTTGAAGCATTATTTTGAAACCTTTTGAATTTAATCCAAAGATCACCCTCCCCAAATCCTATTGTTGGTCCACAGCAACAATTCGAACACAACCAGTCATCCCTTATCTGGGGCCCATTCTGTGCAAAGTCCGTTTTCACCCATCAGACTGCAGGACAGTGTCAGACTGCAAGTCCCGTCACAATCCTTGCCATGTGACATGCCAACACATGTGTTACATATCTTTATCTCTGTGTACTCACACTCTGTAAATGTTTGTGGGGATGTATTCAACATGGAAAAATTACTTATCTGCCTATGCTGAGATTTATGGGTGGTGGGAGTGTCTGATTTCTCTCCTGTGAAGAAGGGAAGAATCTTTCTTGGTGGAGAACTGTGGCTTTTTTCCTGCCTTACTACCCTACCCTGTTTGGGCTCTGGTAACACTGTCAATACCTCGTCCTATTTTCCACCTTTGTACTGCATTGAGGACACTGCCATGCTGCCAGTTCTGCCTCTTGAGAGAGTCAAGGCAGTCAAGCAGCATGAGGTGACATCCTCCCTGCCAGAGGCCCATAGCTGCCTGTCTACCCTTACCCTGTGGTAAACTGATTTGAGGTTGCCAAACTGCTTAACAGGCTGATTTTGATCTGAAGCAATGTGGAGCTGAGGCATTGAAGACACAGCTCAGCCTGAACCCCCAAGCCAAGGCCTTGGTTTTGGCAGCCAGGAGGCTGGCACCACATGGGTAATTGGAACAGAGGTGTAGCACTGCTGGGGGTACTTATGTGAAGCCATCCCTGCTGCCATGCTGTCAGGCTGCATTTATCCAGGGGAAGAGGCTGGAAGGGCCTATGCCTCAAATATCGTGCAATTCAGACCTGTCATTTTGCAGTCCATGAAATCCTCACAGCCTTTTAAAACATTAGTGTACAGATGGATCTACTCTTCAGGAAGTCAGAGTTCCTTGGTGCAGGACCCTTCTAACACGAGGAAATACTCCCCTCAGTGGTGGGGAAGCCAACGTAGGAAGGCAGCAGGGCCAGGAGTGGTGCTGGAAGGCTGCGAGTGTGTGGCACTCCTACCCCTCACCCATCGTCCTCTGCCCAACTCTGGCTGCATCCCAGTGGCTCACTGGAGCCTGGTCACAGCCTGGCTTTTGTCCAACCCTCTGTGGCATGTGGCCAATGCACCCTGTCCATGGGTGTCATGTCTGAGCCCGTGGCAGCACCTGGCAGTGGGCATCAGTTAAGGCACCTGTGCTATACCCAAATACAGCATAAGTTCATTTGCAAGCATTGAGCAGGAATATTTCAGCATTGGCACCAGTTACCAACAGGCTTTTGGAGAAGAGATTTTTCCCACCTGCATGTTATAAAATCATAGTAAATGGAAACTGTAATCTCTCAACATTAAACAAACGAGGAAGCTGCATTCTGAAACTCATAAGTCACCACCAGCCTTTACCAAATAATAACAATTGCCTTGCTGATGGCCCTGTCTCTTGCTGTTAGCAGGCTGAATGACAGGGAGTAGTGTGTGCTAAGCAAGAGTTTCTCATTTGCTCCAAGTACTGCAAGCATTCCTGCAAATCCATAGAGGCTCTTGATAATCTTTTGCAGGTGGTCAGATTTTAAATATTAGAAAAAAGTGAAGTAACATATTAAAACAGGAAGATACGCATTTCCTTTGTTTGTTTTCTATTCATTTACTAAAGCAATGCATCTTATTTGTGTCACCTATTAGTTGGTTTCGTAAAATCCTGATAGATTGATATTGTGTGGGGTTTTTTTAAAATTCTGATATGCAACTCCATGAAACTGCATCTCTAGCACAGAGAAGAGACTGGAGAAGCAACACAAATACTTTCTCAAAAAGGCCTGATAGCTTCTATAAACAATGACAATAATATTTAAACTAAACAAGTAGCAAGATTTTAAAAGGTAGAGTAGAATTTGTACGGATAAATACCATTTTCCTCTGAAGGTATGCACAACAGGACAGGCTGCCTATTAATTACTAGAAGATTGCAATCCAGTTAATGTGTCCTGTGGACCTCTACCTGATTCACATACAAAGGAAACACACAGGCATTGCGTGTTCAGGAGGCCCTGATCAAATCTTATTTAAGAGGCTGTGACTTTGCTGCAGAGAAATGTCTCCATCTCTGCCTTCACTCTGCAGCAAGCACTCTGGTTAACAAATCAACCCAGACTAGATGAGCTGATAAAAGAAATACATGGATGGAAAACATATATGGAAGTGATTGACTTTTCTTGTTCCAAATTCTTAAAATATTACCCTAAAAAGTATCCATCCCTTCTTTGTGAAATAGGTTTGTTGCACAGAATCTTCAGGGTTTCTCTTTAGTTTGCCTTTCCTTTTATCCAGCAATCAGCTATCATGGCAAATGTCCTCTCTGATTATTTGTGAGCACGGTTTTCTCTGTGATGAGGGTGACTGGTGGGAAGGAGTGGCTGGGCATGGATTTTGCACAGGATAGTCACAGGCACATGTCTTTTCCACCACTGCCTTCTTAGCCTTGTTCAGATATGCCTAATATGCTCATCCATTTTTTCTTTCACCTGATATGATATACCCAACAAAACTCATTATCTTAAGTTAGAAGTTAGTTCGGAATAGAATTTTTCAGGCAGTTAGACTAGAAAAGGAAAGCAGAAAGCTTCAAAATTGATGTTGTATTAAAAAAAAGAGAACAAGATTAATTCTCAAGTGATATATATGCTTTGGGACATAGAGAAAATGGCAAATGTTTTCCCCTTTAACTAATAGTTTTGCAGAAAAACCCCCTTTTTTTCTTGCAATTTAATTATGAAAGAAAGGATAGAGATATTCATTGCTTGCTCTACTGATTTTTCCAGAAATTTGAGTAATATTTGAGAACCCTGAGATTAGCTTCTCTGAGATTTACCTGGGCTTTCACATGCTGATGTCAATCCAGAATATTAAATTGTTTTTCTTTAAGTAGAGGCTGACAACCTACATTTGACAAGTCACTTCCTGAAAACCACCAAGCAGTTGTGGCCTCTTAAGATCTTTTTTGTTTCTTTCTGTTGTCATGTATCATCATTTGGTATTATATAGGACATTCTGGGAAAACAAACCTAGGGCTGAAGGTCAGGACCTTGCCAGTGAAGCAGAATTGTTACTGCCTCTTAGGTGTACCTGGGAGATCAATATGGTTGCTGAAGTGTCTTTGCTTAAGCAGTCTGCTTAAGTAGCCTTTTGCCCATGTCTGATAGCAAGTTACCTTCAGTTAATTAATCTACAAAGCCAGGAATATGTCTCTCTTTGTCCCTGTGATTGATCTATATAATTGATAGTGCTTTCTTTTAAAAGCCATATCCCCTGGCTTTTCTGGTCACCTCAAATGAAGTAAACACAATTTGGAAATCCTTGCTGTGGAACTGGGAAAGGAAAGCAGGAAAGCACATCTCCTTGGTGGCTATCTTTACTAATTTGTCTTTTGGGCTAGATTGTTCTTAAAAAGTCTTAAATGGAAAGACTGGAGAATGATCCTTCTAAATTTGTTCCTTGGTCTCAGATAGGCACAAGCTCTGTTTTCAAGGCAGAAATTGAAAAACCCGCAGCTTATCACATTATTACTTCAAACATGGGTTGGAAAAGCCAGCAAGCCCATTAATACCTCTGGAGGAGACAATCTGCATCTGGTGGTGCAATGTGGGGGAGGAAGGAGTAGGAAAGACTGTTTAAGATGTTGAATATATTAAACATGTGTTTAATATGTGTTGTTACCTTTCAGCAGATGTGCTGAAAATTTTGAGGTCAAGAAGGAGGAGTAACCTTGATCTCTAATTAATATTTTAGAATTGGTTAGAGAGCAAACGTTGTCTGGAGTGATGAGGTACACAATAATAAACCTCTGCTGATCCTGTGGCACAGGCCCTCACTTCAAAGGAGACTTCCCTAGTCTGCAGGATAAAGGAGATAATGCTGGTTTGGCCATTTTGTTTAGTCTCCTAATCTGGTCTCTTATAAGCATTACTGAGGTCAGTTTTAAAAATGGGCTTTTAAAATGCTTATTTTCATGATCTCTCATAATTAAACTTCAGCGAATGAGTTGAACAATAACAGAGGTGTTCTGGTCTGTTTTATGAGGCTATACTCTAGTTCCTGAGTGAGTGAACCAAGAGACCTTTTGCTCTTATATGGGAATTGGGTAATCAGTAGGAAAAACAGAACTGTGCTCCCCTTGTTAGTATACTGTAAGCTTTTTAGAATGAAGTAGCTGAGCTTTCTCTAAATAATGACTTTAATGGAAATGCTAATTCCTGAAGTTGTGACCTTCAGGCAACTGGAATCATAGCCTGGGTCCAGATCCAGCCTCCACAGCTGGATTTTTTGCAACTCAGATTCACTTCCAATTAGAAATTAAATACCAAAATATTTTTTAGGGAAGGAAGTGGAAGCCTAAAAGCAGAATGAAATTAAAGGTCAATCTTCAACTTAGCAGGCTGATGTGGAACGTGGATTTAATAACCAAAAAAATCCATTCTGAGGAGAAAAGAAAAAAAAAAATCAAAATTACTATCTAGGTAAAAGACAGAATGGCTTAATATGTAGCAGTATACTCTGAAACATAAAGCAAGAGGAAAGTGTAAGATAGTTCAATAACTTTAAAAAAAAAAGCTAATAGAGGCCCTGGAAGAGAGACTGGCTGCACTTGGAGGCATCTACAGTGAAGTAAAGCAGCAATGGAAAATTAAATATAATATAGAATCAAATTTTGACAATACAGTGTTTTTTAAAGGAACAACAACAACAAAAAAATCTGGTCCACAGAATTTAATTTGAACCATTCTTGCTTCCTTATAGCATTTAAGCAAGCCTGGTACAATTTTGCATGTACAGTTCAAACTAATCAGAAGATGATTTATTAGATTTTTAAGTATTTCTAGGTTCTTTTGACATTTTGATACTATTATTTTCCATACCTATATAGTTGTTAGTCCCGAGAGCTTTTAGATACCAAACCTTTAAGCAGGCTTTAAGTAAGCCTGAAGCCAAAAGAACATCATTATTTACCTTTATTTTCCTTTAAGGACAATTCAGTCTTCCTTTCACACTTGGTGCAGCAGCATTAATAAATTCTGAATTCTCTGCATTCAAGACAAAACTGTTGTTGCTTCCCAATATTTTGGGCAACAGGAATTTCCCAGCTGTCATGCAAAGCCAAAGGCTGCAGCCTCGTGAACATTTTTGCTGTGGCCTGTTAAATTTCCCTCCCTGTTCCTCAGCGGGGCAGATAGCCAGCGAGAAGTGATGAGTGCTTTTCATGGCAAGGAACAATACATGAAGACTTTCCAAATTAATTTAACATTCACAAAGAATGCTGTCGGCTTCATCAACTTAAGATATGCTGGCAAGCAGGAAATTATTTTCCATATAGATGATGTTTCTCTCCCTTCCCCCTCCCCAGGACCCCTATGGTGAGAGAGAGGAAGAGAGGTTTTGTCTTTGAGTGAAATCTAATTGTGACATGCAGTTGGGGAGGGGAAGGGTCAGGGCAAGGCCAGCTGCATGAGCCGCCATGGCAAGCAGCAAGACATAGCCTGGAAAGAGCTGACCCCCTTTGGCCCTGCCAGCACCCTCAGTTTTCAGGTCTCACTTTGGAGAAAAGGTGGCCTCAGGAAAGAGATGGGAAGCTGAGCTGGTGGAAAAATATTGTTCCTTGCTGCTTTCTTTGGAAAAAGGCTTTTGATCTCATCTCTGCCCAAAATAAACCACTAAAGCCATGCTGGTATATAGGGTTTTGTCTCCTTTCTCTCCTGAAAAGGTCCTTCAGTCTGCTAATTAAACACACTTCTTACAGTACTGTGATGATTTGCCACAGTTTGTGAGATTTCCATTCCTGAGCAAAGGGAACACTTGTGTGCCACTGAAAAGCTGCCACGGACATAGCTACCATCTGTACAACAAGAAGGGTGGACTACTTCTGGTGGCCAGGGACTCAGGCAGGGGATGAGAACACTTAACCTAAAACCAAAATGGAAAGTGAAGTTAGCTGGAGCTTTACAAGGTGAAAGCAGGAGAGGCTCAAAGAAGAGGAGATGTGCACAGAAGGAAATTAAGATCAAGTATGAATTATCCCAAGATTTCTAGGGACTTCTGTATGATGGATTTTATCTCTAAAATGTATAGAAGCAATCCCATAACACAGTGTTAAGGGTGACATAAAAAACCTCAGTTAATTGGATCAAGAGTATTTAAGAAATTTTGAGGAAATTTGGTGTGGAAATAACTAGGACAATGGATATTAATCAGAAAATCATTGACTGTTTACCTACAGTGCATACCTTCCTGCTGCGCTTTGTTGTGCAGAGAATACAGACTTTTAGATACCTATATTATTCCTAGTCATTAAGTCCCTGAAAATATTAACAAATATTACATGATCAGCCAGAAAAGACTCAATTTCTTGACCTTTGTCCTTAATCTTGTTTCCTTCTTTCTTCCCACCATTCCTGTAATCCTTGTCCTTGTAATACTGTGATTGCAGTACAGCTTTATATAACTTCTGTGCTTTTGAGAGTGAGTTTAGTTCTTTGAGACCTGCGGCCTATAAACATTTCTTAAATTGGCAGTGGGAACATTTCAATAGTAAAGGGGAGAAGACCTGAAAACTTCAAGTTTAATTCAAATGTGTGGACATTTGCACATCTTGCTAAATCACCCTTCAGTGAATCCATGGCACAGGACTTTCATGCTTACTATGGCCATTTGTAATTTTTAAGGTTAGTGAAAAAAAGTCTACTGAAAAGTGACATGCTTCATGTCAAGAAGTTCAGCCCTTCTGAGTGACTGCAGGTTAGGGCTGAGACCTGCAATTGAGTTACTGCAGTTTAACAGGTTACCATGCATCAGCCAAGCTGCAGAAACAGTCCGTGTGTGTCCTCCTCGCCTTTGACAAATGTAAGGTGATTTGACTTAGCTTAATCTATTTTCATTGCAGGCTAAATTGAATTACCTCATATTTATGACGGGCTATAAGGGCACTCAGAGAGAGTTATCTGGGTTCAACTGATCTCTGGTAACTTGCTTAGCCATGGTAGCTTGACTGTTGGTATAAACCCTGAGCCACCTTGTGCTCATAGGAGAGAGCTGACGTGAACTTCAGCAGACACAGATTTATTACTCCAGATGAAGTAGTTTGGGATGTGTTAAGCCATTGACGGAATGGCTGGAATTGGCTTTTAAAGGAATAGAGTAGCTGGAAGGGCACCTTCTTAATGGGTTTCTGATCCTGGAACATAGTTCCCTTCCCCAGTCTTCAGAGCCTGTATTGGTTTGAGCTCCAGTAGCACAGAGGCTTACTTGCCTTTCCTTTCTTTCTCAGGTTTTTTTTTTAGGCAGACATTTGGGATAGAGCTGGGCTGATAGCTTTAACTCCCTGTGGGTTTTCTGTGAGGGTACTTTGGTAGAGTAAATTAGTTTTAAATTTGGTTGTTCTACCATAACCTAAGTATTCTTAACTGAATTGTAAATTTAAATGTTAAGTGTTGCACTGAATGTTTAAATAATTCTAAAAGCACTTGGAGCATGGGATAAGTGCTGTAAAAATCTAAATAAATGAGTAAATTAGTTAACAGCATATGTGGTAATGCAAACTACTACATGCGTGCAAAAAGAAAAGCTGTGCTCGAAATGGTTGCCAAAGCTTAAATTTCCTTGCTACATGCGAAACCCTTTCGCATTAGCAGGGTGCTTGCTTTCACATTTAGCCTACTGTATAACTGGGAGAAGAAGATGTAGTTGGCAGTTTAGACTGTCAAACAGAGGTTTCAGCTCAGCAGTGAGGTTCAAAGAGATTAATTTGAACTCGGCTGTTTGCGTTACTGATCTCATACCAGCTGGGTTTGTGGCATTAAGATGTCAATAGTACAACAGAATTTAACTAACAGTTTCATCACTGACATCATCTTTTGAAGGTACAGATGATTGCCTCCTGTACTGGGACATATTTCTTTAGTGCAGGACTTTTTGTGTGCTTTCATCTGGGAGGGAGAAGAAGGAGAGGAAGGTGGGGAGGGAGCTTTGAAGTGAAGCTAGTTAAAAAATATTCTAGTACGTAAGTGATTTATCTAAAAAAGGTCCAGCAAAATGGTCTCCATTTTCACATGGTACAAAAAGCTTTATTTTTCGTTTTCCTCCAAGGACCCGCTTCTTACTTTCAACTGGCACCAAAACAGAACAGCTAAGATAATAATAAAGTATCCTACGTGCAGTGTCATTATTATTTTTAATTGTTCAACCTTGAATTGAGTAGTTAAGCTTCTTGGAAGGGCAGGAAGAGTTGATAATGGAACTTCTTCCATACATCCTTCTGCCCCCCCAAACTCCATGCCATAATTATTAATCAAAGGTAGCTGGAATGTCTTATGGTAACTCTCTCAGTCCAACATAGGCTGTATGAGGTTCAGATTTGGTTAAGATGACCTGACCTGGCAGGCTGATCACCAGTGAGCAGTGAGAAAAGGGCAGGAAAATAAAGAATGGGAATATTAAAAAAAATAAATGAAATTCATCTGTCTTAAAGACTGGGGAAATGGAGATGTCTTTATTAATAAAGCTTACAGGATTGGTCCCTTGTTGAACAGACTTTGCTACTATCCCTTGGAGCTGCGGGGCATGGTGGGTGATGTCGATGTAGTGGGGGTGTGATAACCTTCCAGGGAAAAATAAGTAAAGCAACACCTAAATGTGAAATGGTTTTGCTTTACAAAGTAATGATACAGCAAATTTTGACTTAAGTGTTCTTTAAAAGCCTTTTTTGCCCTGTGCTGTAGTGACTGCTGAACCCCCTTGAAACCCGGTGCCTTTGAAGGAAATCACAATGTAATCCTTTGGTTCGGCACGTATTGTCCCTTAATGATAGGCATTACATTTGCACAGTACCATAAATCAAAGCTAGAGGCTGTTTTAAATAGGCTGCAGATGCATGTGGATGTTGGCTCTCTAAGTGGCACTTTGCTGGAGAGAGGCGGGGGGAGCGATCCCACCACTGCAGCTCCAGGTAGAATAGGGCCAGCAGAGGGGGTTCCCATTTCTACGGTGTTTTTACTTCACTTGGGATTTAGCTCTACATGAAGACCTATTTAGCAGAAGGAAATGCTTTTTGAGTATGACCTCTGAAGGGCTTAATTGGGATTTAACTGTTCCTATTTTTTCCACTCCATGTGGGAGTCTGGAGCTCTGTTTACAAGGTGTGTCATATCCTCTCAACCCGAGAGTCTTTCTCCCCCTCCTTTCTTTTTGTGTTCTGGACAAATAGGCAGAATGATACTTTTAAAGCAAATGCACATAGAAGAACTCGCAATTACTGTCCCTGATTTTGCTGTGAAAACTTTACAACAGCAGTACTGAAAAAAATCTTACCCTACCCCTCCTACTCCTTCTAAGAGAACGAAAAAATCCATCAAATTAACACATCAATGAGTTGATTGTAATCTCCAGGGTTCAGTGTAGCACTTTCTAGCCTCTCAGACAGGAGGCCAGCATGATTTATCAATGCAAACCTAATAGCATCAATATGAATCTAACTAAAAATCAATATTTCATTACCAAATTGTTAGTGAGAATGAAGAAAAATTGCCAGAGTCAGAGCATTCTCTAGGGTAGGAGCATCTGGAGTTCAATGTGACAAGATGAGTGATGCATGACTCGGGGCCTGGGGAAGGACACTGGGAGGACAGGCCACTACGTAAGGCCGAAGACTCATGAAGAAAGCCCTTACTTTTTTTTTTAAAGCTTTCTCCAAGAAGAAAGAAAATGTCTGAGAAAGAAAAAATGGAAGGCATGCTGCTGTTTACTAAAACTAATGCAAAGTAGCTCAAACAACTGAATCTGAACAGATTAGTCTCTTCTGTGGACACCTGCATAGAACTGGTTTTCACAGGAGATGAATGGGGAAAATAAATTTGGTGGTCTAGATCCTGATTTCAACTACAAAGGACAGAAATTTGTAATAGCTTGCACAGTGGAAATACTTTGGCTTCATATCCCATGTAGCTGAAATTGGATTTGGTAAGCCTTACTCTGGATTTTCTGAAATTTCAGATTTGTAGTGTGTTTCTGTAGGTTGCAACTGAAATGTAGACTGAAATCTGTTGTCGAGAAGGCAGCAGTACTCAAAATCATGTGTTCATTTAAAATGCATCCTAGTAATTAACGTGCTTCTTATTTAAGGAAACAGAGTAAGAACTGCATGAAACACTGCCAAAAATAGATTCAGAGCATAACTTTATATTGCATTATGTCATAGATCTATTCTGAAAGGATGTCAAGAAGTTACATACAGAACTGTGGAAAAATAAAGACAAAAGCACTGAAGTGGAACTGTGATTTGAGGTTCTCAAACAGCCTTGTTTTACTCAGATTCAACATATACTGGTGTGTAATGGTTGGAGTTTTTGTGTCCCAGTACCTTTTGTTCACTTAGGCTATAGGAAAGTTACTTGTATATATAGCAGCTGCTGTACTGTTTAGCACCTCTGCCTGTTGGGATTGGAACAACTATGTCATGGGACTCGTGGAGCCCTCAGTATTTGGGTTTTTTATACATCCTGTCATCTTCTGAGGGGAAAAGCAGGAGCCTTTCTGTGACCTTTAAATCTACAGCTTCTGGAATCAGGTTATGGGTAACTTCTCAGCTTTTAGCTTTTGAAGAAAAAAACTTCAGTTCTTGCATTGGGAAAGAATGGTCAAAAAGTGCATTGCAAAGGCTAGGAAACCAGGAAGAAAGCATCATGTGTCTCAAAGTACTTTGCAAGAAACCCAAAGTACTTGTAACTCTTTTCATTTTTTCATTTAATGGAGATCTGCAATTAACAGTCCTGAGGTTTCTTTAGTTCTTGTGTGTCCTTATTTGGCTAAGTCTGTTCCATATGGCTCAAGTAAATTCATTCCTTCTTTTTTCGTTTTCTCCCTGTCTGGTTTTTTTTTGTTTATTCCCCCTTCCTTTATTTTAAATTTTTTTTTCAGAGGGAGAGAGAGAGAATTTCTAGGTTAGTTTAACTTATTGCTCAGAATAAGATTTCTCCTAGCCCCTGTGTTTCTAATTCTGGCAGCCTGTGATACATCACTAATCTCTAATTCCCTTACTCCCTACGAACTGTCATTATTTCATGTATTGACTAATACAGTTGTCTCAGGGTAAATTTCCCCTGAAATCGAAGTTTACTTCTTGCATTAGAAGTGAAGCCTACTTCCTTTTATAAATGACAGACACCTTTTATAACTTTGCATGTATCGGAAGCAGTCAAACTAGAAATGTATGGGGTTTTTTTATTTAGTTTTATGGTTTTGTTTTAATGAAGTATTAACTGTACTTTAAAAAGAGCAAAGTGGAAGGCCACATACCTATTTGATGATTTCAAGTTTTTTTCTGATAAGAAAAATCTGATGAGACTTGAAGGTATCAGTAATTAAAAAGTGAGTATCTTTGTTATCAGGAATGCCTTAGAAGAATTAATGTCAATAGAGGGCTCTATTTTATTTCCATTAAGAGTTTATGTAGGCTTCAGCACTGAAAGGTTACAGTATTTTATTTAAATTTAGAGTAATTACAACCTTGTTTATTAAGGATTTTCATCTTTATTAATTTGTATGTCTCACTTTCTATTGGTACTGTACTTTCTCATACATGTTGAAGTTCTTATTTTACTTGAAGCAAATCCAAAACTGAGTGACACCTTTGCTGCTAGTGAAGAGCTTGAAAAAGGAAGACATGATCCAATCACACAGACTAATTAGAGTACCCAGTCAAGATAGAGACTTGAATATTCACTGCATATTTTTGGAAAATACAGTGCTGTGCAGATCTTTGCACTCAGCCTGATTGATACCATCTGCCAGCCAATCATCCCTAGTGATCAGTGGGAAATCACTAAAAAGATTAGAAAACTAACATCCATAGCAATTTCAGGAACTGTTTAACTTAAAAAAAACCTAACACCCTTATATAAACAACCTTGCATTAGCCATGCTGTAATGTCTTGATTGAAAGACTGAATTTCATGGCAGTACCCTGCATAATCATTTACTTCAGTTTTGCAAGGGGAAAAATCATTCAGAGATCACATCACAGAGACGGAGCAATAATGATGAATGGTAGAGGACAGCTAGGAGAATGGAAGAAAAACACTGCTGGTGGAAAGAAATCTCTTCTGGCTGATTTAGTCATGAAACTTCAAAGCAAAACTGAAGTGAATTGCTTTTACTGTTTGGATGTTGTTTGTGCTTAGCAGGTGCACTGATTTTCTAGATGCATTGCAAAGCGAGCGCTGCGTAGGTGTGCCCCAGTCAGATGTCAGAGGAGTACCTTATGCTTGTGTCTCCATGCTGCCTGCTTTCTTCATTTGCATGGTCTGGGTAGGTAGAAGAACATGTGCTAGTTCTGAATTCAAATATTAGTATCAAAGATGTGTGAAGAGAGTGTGACCAATTAAATTGTAGGCACTTTATTTCTCATCGTGTCAGCAATGCATCTTCTCCCTACCTTCAACCCATTCATTTTTTTTTCTGACTAGACCAAGCAAGTATAGAAGAATTATTTCCTGTCCTTTCATTGACTTCAAAACAGTCCAGTTATGACTGCAGTCACCCTTTTCAGAGACATTTGAACACTTGACATTTTTGTTCCTGTGGATGTGTGCAGAAAATAAATACTGGGTCTGTAGCAGGAATGAACTGGAAAGTGCAGAGATTTCCCTGTTACAACTCTCTGAAATTCGGGGAGATGGAAGGCTTTAACTGAGATTTCCCCCCCGCAACTGAGGGAGCAGAGCTAATATGAGAAAAGTGTAAGGAAGCACCCGTTTTGCAGTAATGGCTAATCATAGATACTGAAAGTAGTAATGTGACTCACACACATGTAATAGTAGGGGTAACTTCGACTTATCCTGCTCAATTAACACTTGTTATTTGCTTTGATACCTGTAAATAAAAGCAGGGTTCAGTTCACCCAGTTTGTTCACTTTAATTTCCCAGATCATTCCCTGGTGTTCAGTGGAAAGTGAATGCACCTTCTGGTTTCTGATGCTTTAGTGTTATGCTTTCAGTTCCTTGAAACCAGTTTTTACTTCTTTTGCTATTGCGTTTTTGAATCTTTTTCCTCTCACATCCCATTCTCTTTCCTGTCACTGTATTCCCTCCCCATCACCCTGTTGCCTCTTTTTATATTCCATGTTCCTTCCGACCTCCTCAGTTTAGATTTTTGTTTTATACCTTCTAGTTCACTCACAGCTATGTTCTTGCTAAATTCCTTGTATTTGATCTTGGTTCCTTGCAGTATCTGTAGTTCTCTAACCTGCCTTTCAGTGTTGCTTGTGCAGTGGGGAAGCAAAAGGCCAGCTGAGAAGCTTATTCTCTATAATGAGTGTTCTTTATAGTATACTTGATAGAGTCCTTGATAAGAGTCTTTTACAGTAAGAGTAGCTAAGTAGTAGCTAAAACATTGTGTTCTCTGAAGAGTAAATGCTTTGGTTCATTGCCAGGTTTCTGTTTGATTGTAAAGAAATTGGAAAGGGACATCCATACAGGTCTAATAAAGCAATAGTTCATTTCTTTTGGGAAAAAAATGAAGAGAAACACATTATTAGAATAGCTGATACACTTGGCATTTTATGTATTTATTTGCATATCTGCAAGGCTTGTGGATAAAATAGACACCTGCTAAATGTATGGTGTGACTGATGGTAAAAATGGATTCTTTTCACAGGTTTGTTCTTTACAACCAAGCAGGCTTAAGAATTTTGCCATTTACATAACACAGCATAAATTGTTTCACAGTAAATCTGCTTAGCAGATTATTTATGGAAGAATGACGTGCATTTTCTATGACACCTAATACTTTGGGTCTTTATTTTGACAAAATTATTGGTTTACTCCCTTCTCCCCCAATTATTTATAGTTAAAATCTGGTTAGGCACTTCATCTGAAAGGTAAATTTCAGTAGGATTCTGTTATAGTGTAGAATTTTGTGTTTGAAGCATTAGCATGAGGCACTTCTATGCAATGGTTTTTATTTATTCTTTTCCTGTGTGCTTTCAAATGCAAAATAACATGAAATTTGGCCTTTTAAAAGTATTTAATTGCTGGGATAGTGACTGTGTCAAGAAAATTCAGGACATTTTTACTATTTTGGCTCCAGACATTGCTTTCTTCCCAATTTAGACATACAAACATGCTTCCAGATCTTCTCTCCATTGCTGTATAATAGGTTTATTATTTTTAATGTGGCCAGATGCAGGGTTCAGATTTAGGGTCTCTTTGGGGTAAGCATGGAAAAAAAACAGTGAAAGGACATTCAGTCCCAATCTCTCTCATCTCGGCCTGGGGAAAATCTTTGTCTTTTCTTCCCTAAATGTGGTTCAGAGATACAGATGAAGTACAGTTGGAGGATGTGCTTCAGATACTTCCTTCTGCAAAACTCAGAAGAGGTTTAATTAACCCTATTTTTAAAAAATTTAAATTAACCCCACTTTAAAATTATCCCTAGTAGCAGCTTTTCCAGCACCCTCAGGCTTTGTCTTCTCCTTACTACTTCCGTGAGCATTTGGTTGATGTTGTGGGCCTTGAGAGGGTGAATTACCCAGTGCTAAGCTCAGTGCTGCTCTATCTGCATTACCACAGACAGTCAAGTGATAAACGTATAGGCCACACTGGTCCTTTGGTCCTTGTAACCTGCCATCAGCTGTAGGGCTATTTGTTTTAGGCAGGTGTGACTGCTTAGTTACATGTATTATTACACTTATTACACGTAAATGAAGACCTTGATGCTTTGCTGCACTTTCTATATGTTTTAGACTGTTGTAACTTCTTGGCTGTTATGTGAAGTTTAGCATGGAGCAACAAATTCCACCCTGATGTCTTTGGGTCAAGCCACTCCTACTGATGGAGCTGTAAGGGTAGACCCTGTATAGAGGTCTCATTTTTCACTTCTGTGGTTCAGGTAAATGATTTATTCAATATCACAACTTAGTGGACTGGAGGGGAAACCTCAAGATTTCTGTGACAGAGCAATATGTAATATTCTAGTCATTGTGGTCTTAGCAATCTGGCATGTAAATGCACAGAGTAAAGAGGAATATGCATTTTCGATTCTACAGATGAAAAATGTTTTAAGGACAAAGTATGTTTAACAGATCCATTAACTGACAAGGGGTTGAATGATTTGTTGCTCTAGAAGTAAGGCGTTAGTCTAAATTTCAGAGGTACTCAGTACAAGTTACAATTTTTTCCTCTATTTTCTAAGTTAATTTAGGCATATCACTTTAAGCATAGTGTTAACTACCTTGAAGACTATTTTCTCAGTGGCAGCACTGTGTAGCCTGGAGCTGCTTTCTTTATCACAATTAATATTTGTTCGTGTTGTAGAAAGCAGTTCTCAGGAAAGACAAATATATTTCCTTTTCTCCTAATATACTGGCTTCTACAAAACTCTGACTGGGAGTCCAGGGATATAGGAGGAGGAAGTCATGTGAAATGCTAGAGACACATTTTCTTTAGAGAGAGAGAGAATACCTATTGAAAATAAAATGAAAAAGACCATACATTCAATATTAGTAAGACTGCTGCAGGAGGTGATTTTTTGATGTAAGCATCATGTCTAAAATATTTATTGTCCTCATGGACACAAGTTAAAATTTAGGCAGAATTGGCTTAGACCTCCACTCTTGAGTTGCAATAAATTGCACATATTTGTTCTTTGAAAGTTTAAAATGTGAAGTGTTTCTATACATTGCATAGTTCTTGTGTTTAAAAGAGAAAATGTACAATATACTCTAGAAGATACAGACTTTGTACAAGATATTTTCCCCCTCTGCTTCTCCTGTTAAGTGAGCAGTTTTCTGGACACAGTGTACGCAAAGTAATTTGAAGTGAAACTCACTGTTTGGTACAGAAAAATGGAAGCATTGCTTGTATGAAGAATGGTTAGAGGGTGAAAAGGCAGAAACTCCGATGTCTATCTATTTAGCCCCAAATTAAAAATGAGGGGAAAAATCCTTTCAGTTCATCTTAATAAGATGACCATGAGTTGGCAAGTCTTTATTTATATTACACTGTCTGCTGCAGCATCCTTAGGTAGGAGTCAAGTTGTTGGCACAGAATCATCCACTTTTCTTGATTTTGTTCCACTTTGCTACCAGTATTAGCTTGAGAACTCTATACAGGATTAATCTACAGAGAGAAAAAAAAAAAAGCATTAAGCAAAGCAATAAAGATAATTATTCTAAGTCTGGAAGAAGTATTTTCCCCTTCTTCTGCCATTCCTTTGCTACAAATGTGCAAATATTTTCCCCTAGAGTGAGAGGCTGAGAGGTGCTATTTGCTTTACTGGAATATAGCTTCCTCCTGTCATCTCCCCTCCACTCTGTCCCAGTCTTAAGGGCTATCATCAAGGAGTGCCTTATATTACTAGAGTTCACTGTTGTTTCAAGCTAATCTCGAATATCAGCTAAAGCCATCAAATCAACCATGTGCAGCTGTGCAGTGAGGCTGGGAGGACTCCACTCCAAGTTCTTCATCCTTTTTAATGTTTATTTTTTGGTCTTGTTTTGTTCATGACATATTTATGATCAGTGGAGTTGAAATGAAAAGTCTTTATGTACACACATGCAAAAATCAGTACTATATTGTTTTTTTCTTTTAAAGATATTTCATTCCAACACGCTCTTTCTATCTAGCCAGGTTCTGCTTAATTAGATATTTAAATGATTGGAGCAATGCTGTTTCTTTAACTCCTAACCGCGACAAACACATACGAAACATACTGTTGGAGGCATTTAATCAACAGCAGTCAATTTATCATTTTCACAGTTTTAGTGAGTGGTTATGAATCACTAAAATCACAGGTATTGTAGATGCAGCGTTGTGGCACTATCATTAACAAATATACAGTGCACAGAGGGATGACTTGGTAATTGAGTGGGACTAATAAGAATACATCATTTAGCTGTGTGTGACAAACTGTGCCTCAAAACACAACCATGGAAAATTCACGTTTTGCTTAATAAATAAATTACACAGCCAATGTATTATACATAATTTGTGTCCTCATGGATTTGAATGATATATAATGCATGGTCCAAGTCATTTATTTATTAAGACTAACTATATATATTGTAGGTGGGGAATTTTAAACTCTAGAGTAAGACCTGCATAGGTAACTCTTACAACTACTGAGTTTGATCGGGCAGAAAATGAGGCTGTGCATTTGGGGAGCTGCAAACACAGGCAAGTGTTTCTAATGTTATAATCTCGAGTGTGTTTATAAACTTCACTTTCCTCCATTAATTTGAAGGATAAGAGGAGTAAAGCTGAAGCTTCACTGGAGAGGTTGGTTGTATGCTGCTTGTTCAGTGAAGAAAAACAGAGTATATCCTCGATAAAAAGGAAATACTGATTGAGGCAGGGAGCATTGCTGCATTGGGGTAATAACCAACACTACTTTTGTAATGTTTTGGAAGAGGCAGTTTTACACTTGTGAGCATCTAGGAATGTTGGCCAATTCAAAAGAAGACAGTAAATAAAAAAACTTTATTCTTTTGAGCATCTTGGAGAAGCAATAGAAGAATATTTGACCTACAGATATTTTCAAACTTATTTTCAATATGTGCCTTAAGCATTTTGTATCAAGACTTTCACTGTTTCCTCCAGATTCCTCTGATTTTTTATCTGATGTCTAGCAACTCTGATTTAATTTCAGGAGTATCTGTTTTCTTCTGCCTAGTTTTCTGAAGTATAGTATCTTATAGGACCCTTAGAGCATCTAAATTGAAATATATTCTGATAAAGTAATCTTTTAAAATGAAAGTGTTTTTATTTTAAAATATCATTGCTGCTGTGAATCTCCAATTAAGAGGGAAAAAAGGGGCACTAAATAGTAGCTCTTATAAACTTGCATTGAACAGGATTGAACAGCAACTTCCACCTTGAGTTTCACCTGAAACATTATCTATAGACTGCGTAAATCTGCATGTAAACAGGCTTTACAGGGAGACTAAATGGTCTCTTCTCTGACTTTGTTAGAAAAGTTTGGCTTAATAAGAAGAGCATGCTGTATGAAATCACGTGAGAGGGGAAATACTGGGTTTGGAAATACTGTCAAGACTGATTTCTCAGCTGTTAATTATACGTAAAAACCCCAACAAAACAGAAAAAAAGTCACCAACCATTCTTTTCTTACTCCAGGGCCAAATCAGTGATTTTGTTGCTTTTTCGCATGAGCTATTTGTAACCAGTTCTGAAATCTTGCCACACATAAAAGTTGCAGAAGTTATATCCAGATCTGAAATCTTGGCACTGCAGAGGTGTCTGAGATTTCTGTTGTACTTTGGGGAAAGAAAACCACCAGATTTAACTCTTTCTTTGTTTCATGTTTTGGCATAAGTTTAAAACAAACTCCCTGAGAGGAAACCTTCTGTGAGTTTGCTTTGAGTAAGCCAAGGCTGAGTTTTCTAAACACACAACCTGGAGCTAGTACAGATTTGCAGGCAGCAAATAGGGAAAAGTTCATTGTTTAAGGTAATTTCTCTTTCAGATATACAATATTATTATGCTTAGAAATTAAAGTGAACTGAAATAATGGAAGTTGGAGAAAGGAAAAAGAAAACATTAGAGAATCAATTTGCCTCACTGGAACTGTGAACAATCCGTTCCAAGTTTTGAATTCTACCCAACAGGCAACCTTCCACAGCATGTTTAACATTGCCTCTTCATTACTTGTTTCATCCTTAGATTTCAACCTAGGAAGATGTTCAGTACAGTTAATTTCCCTTTTAGAAAAAAAATTATTTTAGTCAGTAAACTGTGATTACTACAGCTGAGGGCTTTTGCAGCTGAAGGGATGGCAGAGACGTCGTAACATCCTATGACCTGCTTGCTCAGAGAGCACAGCACAAGGGGAAATACCTAAATATCTATGAGAATATCAAAAGTGAAACCAATGAGAAGCTTAAGCCTATTGATCCATTGTAGAGTATGACTAAATGGATAACATGAATTTCCTAAGTTCCCAGAAAATAAGAGCACAAGGCCTTTGGGAATTTCAGAGGCTGGCTGCATATTGTATTAACCTATAGATGTTGTTGATTAGTTTTCTTCTACAGGGTTTTACCTTACTTGAAAGCAAGCTTTTGTCTGTGGAGTCAAGATGATCTTACGGTTGGTTGTGTAGCTGACTTAATTTAAACTCAAATTGAAACACGACTATAATTGTCAATAATTCAGTACAGTCTGTAGCCACTAACTCTTCCCTGATTTATCTCACAGTGCTTTGGTGCTTTTCTTTTAGCCCTACTGTACTCTCTTCTCTTTCTTTCTCTTTGCTAGAAAGCCACTAGATCTGAAATTTCTAGAGAAATTTTGCTAACTAGCAGAGATCTTAAAATCTTCCACTTGAGGACAAAAAGCCAAAGAGCTAAATTTTCATAGCTCCAAAATGTATCAGTGGGAGTATTACACATACAGATCCTTTAGTGAAACCATGTTGGTGTTCACAGGCAGAGGGGCTGGGTTACAAATCCCTTCGTGCCTTGGCATTAATTATGGTCTGTAGGTAAATGACTACAGTGGTCCCAACTGTCTGTGAAAAAAATGAATGAAAACATAACACAACAGTATACTTATTTCACCTTCTTTCCCAGTAATTTTTGGACAGCTTTCAGCAGCGAGGTAGGCTGTATCTGTGTGATTATTTCCAACTCTACTCAAAGAAAATAGTGAGACTCAGGGTAAGACATGGAATTAATTGCAATGCATCGTCCCCTCTTTTAATGTTTGTAATAAGCCAATGAGCACTGAAAGGACCCTTGGTATAATAATGTGTGAAAAAAAAATACTGATTAAGGCTGCTGGGTAATAAAACATCCTTGGTATAATTTGAGTAATTTCTCTTTGTGGTTCTGTTATTAACCCTACAGGAGCCAGTGCCTGCATTTTGGTAGCTTAGTCTAGGCTTTCTGATTCCCCAGAATCAAACCTCTGCTAACAGGACTGCAAGATAAAAATGCAGGCACAGGGATGGTTAGGGCCCTGCGGTCACTGAGATAAATTAAATAATTTAAATTGACCTAGGGGCCTGTGTGTAGAATAATCCTCCACTTAGATGACCCAGTGATTCTTAACTCATTTCTAAGTCTGTATCCAGTCAATGTGAAAGTGTTAATGTTCCTGTATCACAGTACACTGATTACACTTATCTTTTTCATACCCAATAACCAGAGACAATGATTATATTATTCATAAGATATTTTTACCTGAAGTAATAAAGCATGTAGCTTTAGTTATTATTTCCTAATCTTTTTTTTTTTTTTTAACTGTACCTTTTTCTTCAGCCCCAGGCATAACCCTGCAATTTATATTAAAAAACATTCTTCCCTTGCACACCTTTCTTTTTTTATCAGTGTCTATGCTAAGCTAGTATAATTGTATCAGCAATGTTGTGTTTATATGAGCATTCTTGTACCTTTCAGGGAACACTATCCCTGCAGGGCTGGCCAAAATATCCCTTCTTTTTAAATTGAAAAATAAAATTGGAGAGGGTTAATGTGGGAGAAAGAGGCTTATATCAGCATGTCTTCTCTTACTTTAATCAGGTAATATACAAGGCAAAAACAGCCTGACATGTCCACAAACAGTTACTGTGCTGCCCCACCATATGCTGCCCTAGTGTTCCAGATGGACAGAGAATCTGTGAAAGTCATGTTTCATGAGCATTCCCTTCAGGCTCCTGGGAACCTCCAGGACACAGCTGGAGAGATGTATGCACACACCAGTGCAGCAGTGTGGGAGGGGGTGTGTGTACGTGTGGGAGAGAGAAAGAGCATAAATGTTTGGTAGGAAGCAAGGCTGGTTCTAAGTAATTATTGAGATAACTAAAGGGCATGGAGAATGGGGTGGAAGCTGCCTTTGACTGCACAAGGCATGCCAAGAAAATTTCTAAGTGGGATTTCTAGAACTCATTTTTCCTCAAATTAACCAATTTGTGACACTTTATTTAATTTCCAGGGGTGACTCTGCATTTTATGCCACAGAAGGAGAGTACAAATGTACAGGCAAGTACAAATAGGTCTAAATCCTGCCCCAAAGAGTCAGGAAAAGATTTTTTTCCCTGTGTCTTTGCTCTCTAGTGTTCCTTGTAATAAAACTAGTTCTGACCCAAAAACTGAAGGCAAACAGAAAGCTCCCAATCTTTCTGTAAGGCTAATAGTAAAAGTTGGGGTTACAATTAAATAGCAGCATTCTAGGGTTTTTATCTTCTGGGATTTCAGTTGTATTTTAATGTTCTAATTAATATTCTTGAATTAGACACTGCAGGAAGATACTTATCTGGCCACAGATATTTGAATATATGGCATATTTAACATGACCACTAAGATTTTGTTCTGCTAAAATCGTGACAGAGTTAGTCAAAACATGTCTAGAAACCTGATCATTAATCTAAGAAGTGTCCCGAGAAGCATGTGGCAAAGAGCTTGAGCCAGCCCTTAGTGCACTCTCACTTCTGTAGGTACTTTAGGTGCCCCCTCTGCTCACTCCCTTCCCAGCCATGCAGCAAGACAAGGCAAGAGAAATCCCAGTGAATCCCCAGTCTTATTTTAGATGGCCCCATACATAAGCAGGGGAGTGCTTGGTTGCTGCTCTATATAACCATATTTCTAAATATAGGTCTACCTGCCCTTTTCCTTGTGGGTCTAAAGCAGAGGACTATCTGTAGGAAGCTATAGACATGATAGGAAGACATGCACCTCTTTCACTACAATTAAGCTTACAGCTATTTCTTATGATGTACTCCTGAGTCATAGTTTTCTGGAAAATAGTGAACCACATTGATGGCCATGACATTAAATGAAGTTTGAACTAATCAAAATTTCATAGCCAAAAATAAGTATTTTGTTGAAAATTTCCCAGCCAACTATATTCTTAACCAGTTCCATAATATAGAAAAATATGCAGTTATTAAGTGACTCGGTGCCAACCCTTACCACTTTGTGTATTGTCTGGCCTTTTCAAATGATGGTGTTTTCATATCTGATGTTAACTCAAAGGCAAAATAGAACATAAGTTCTCTGTATTATGCAGATAATCAGTGATGTTTGTGAGGTTATGCTCAACATGGGTGGTCTGATTGACCACTGCAAGTTTCTGTATAAACTGCAGGAAAAAAAAAATCTACCATGAAACTCTGCCCTGAAAGATAACTGTTGCCTTTTCAAATAAAGAATTATAATAAATCTATTAAAATATATCATTTAAAAAAACCACCTGCAGTTTCTATCATGAAGAAGTACTCACAAAACTCTTATTCATGGGTAGAAAGAGACTCTCTGGCCTCTGTAGGTACAAATGCTTCTGTGCAAAGAGAATTCTTGTATTTTGATTTGGCAGTGAGCCCACACAACTGAATTTGGGCTAGAAATAACCAAGTTTTACTTGGATTTTAGGTGGCACTGCCACAGAGAGCCCTGTGTATCCTGTGACCTCCCCTTCTTTGCTGGTTGCAAAGCTGGACAGCTTCTTGCTCACCATGGGGGAAAGAGTACAGAACAACAAGAAAAAAACCCCAAATATAAAAGCTCTACTGGAGTTTGGGAGGGCGAGGAGAAGGAAAAAAGGTTAGTCAATGAGGCAGAGGGTAGTAAGAGAGCACTGCATGTTGGCATTTGTTTTGGCTGCCATGGTCCTGAGGGCATCCACAGCTCTGTGTGTCTCTGCCCAGACCTGATGGTCCCCCACTGTCCTATTCTACCCGTGACCCAGAATCCCATTGCAGGCCCCGAGGCCATCAGCCCCTGCCCAGCAATGCCCCAGCAGGGCCAGTCTTCAGTTCCCTGTACCCTTGCCCTCCTTGGCCTGAACCAGACCCACCCAGAGGCTCATGCCCTGACCTGGCCTTGTCCCAGTCCCTGGGGAGATGCTCAGTGTCCTGGAGCCCTCCAGCTGCCTGGTTCCTTGCTGGAGGTTGAAATAGGTCCTGTCCTGCTGTGACAGAACCCCAAGGGTCCCACCACAGCTCCCAGCCCACAGAGAGCCCTGACGCTGGTGGAGTCCCCATTACACACGCTTGAATTAATTTATCTTTAATTCTGTATAAAATCAATGCATGCTCTCATGCAGATATTACCAGCTGACACAGGAACGGAAAGGTAATATCCTGGCCATTTGTTTCTGTAACTTGATCATATAAACAGAGATATTATTTTAAAACTAAAAAAAAAAAAAAAAAAAAAAA
>VWZO01011473.1:860181-876445 GCA_013396975.1 Bucco capensis | reverse complement strand
AAAAAAAAAAAAAAAAAAAAGCCACAAAAAAATCAATGCAATTTTCCACTTGTTCTCATCAGAGAGGAAAAGGCCTTGGCCTCATCCAGAGCAAGCTTTGCCCCCTGTAAGGCACTGCAGGCTCTGCCTTCCTTCCCTTCTTCCAGGGATATAAATTAACATTTCATCATTGACCATAATATGGCCTGTAACTGTGTTTATTATTACTGCATATTTTAGACAGGTGGTAGGTATTGGCACTTTTTATTATGCTGATAAACAATGTCAGATTGCCAGGTGAAATTTGTTGTTGTGGTGATTTCTCACCTCCCTGCAGCCTCCTATAGATGTGTGCTCAGGATCCTCCCTTCTGCAACATCCCTCTCCCCTATCCTGTGGGGATCAGTTCAGGCCAGTCACCCCCTGACTGTCCAAGCTTTCAAGGGAGGTAAAGCCACAACACTTCACAGCTCTTAGAAAACTGAGCACAGATACAGGTGTGTTCCCTTGTCTCCAGTCCTTGTTGTCTTTGTGTGCTCTGCTGTTCACTTGGATCCTTTTAATTTACTCTGCAGCAGCATTGTCAGAGTTCGTTCCTGCTCTTCTGATCTGCTGCTGTTTCTGAGGTCTGGAGTGTGATCCTGGTGCGGGGTGGCCAGGAGATGTGGATATATTTGGCTATTAATTGAAAAATCCTTAGGCATACATACCCACTGCGTCTTACATGATGCTGCCTAACATATATCAAGTTCACACATACTGCTCACACATACGTGATATTGCCTCACATGTATCAGAGCATTTCTCGAGTGTCTTTCAATCTGTCCTCTTGCAGCATCACATCTATTTCCCAGCTTTGCTCCTCAGACACCTTGCTGTGTGCGTCTGTGCAGTATGTCTACGTGGAGCGCTGTGAGGAGACACTGGAGCGAGGTTCAGACAACTGGGAGTAAATTTACCTTGATGGTGCTGGTGACACTAACACTGTTATGTTGCTTCCAGTACATAAATTAGCTTGAGTATGTTTTCAAAGCACGCATTATGCTTCTATAATTATATATACAAGTGTACAGTGTCCTGTAAGGCAAGAACAGCAGCCATTTTTCCTCTGCAATCCTCTTGTCCAACTAAGAGATGAATGTAAAGAACTGTATGCAACTTATTTCACGCCTGCAAAACCTAGATGTTAAGTGATAAAATATTAAAAGGATATTGGTTAACAACTCTAGTTGAATACTCAAAAGTTAACAAATGCCAGAATTTGGATTGTTAATGCCTCTTTGTTCATTTGATGGGCTTTTGTAGATGCAGTCATTTGTTACTGGAGCATGCCATATTTTCCCTGCCATTACGGGTTGAGTCTGAGTTCTCTAATCAAAAGGGCTGTGATAGAGATGTAGTTAACAAAAGTTCATGTGAAGGAAGTGCTGTTATACGATAGCTGACTTTTGCTTAGACTTTTCTTAGCAAGACTGATTTCCATTTTAATAGGGCAAGATCTTTCTGTGTTGTCTTCTTTTCTTGATGTCCGTTAGGAAATGACCAAATCATTTGAATTAAAAAATATTGTTTACGGAGTCTAATGTAGATTTTCTCTGTTTTTGTGACATTTCAGATTTCTTTAATCAGATACATTATCTACTGTCACTGTTCAGATGGGTAAAGTAGGTACGACAAAGAGAGCAGGACCTAGTATCTAAAGTCACAGAGTTCCTTTCCCAAAAGAGCTCTGCTGTGAAGCCTGTAGGATTTCATACAACCTGTGTCTCCACAGTATTATGTTGGACACCTAATTCCCAAGTCACCTTGCTTTGTATGAAGATAGAGACCTTCCTTTAGTACTCATTCATGCCATCCACTTTTATTTCAATAACTATAGGTGTGATGTTTACTGAGTTTATAAGAGCCAGTACTTTGGGTAATAAAAGTTTACAACTTACCGAGTATAATACTGAGCAAGGAATAATGCAGTACAGCACCTTGTGTAGGTTCCTGTCCTAGGTGCACCTCTTTTGCTAGTTCTGTACATGTGACCAGGAACAAAGTGAGGAAAGGCAAATGTCATGGCAATAGGTTTGAAGTAGGATACATTATGTATGTATTATGTAGTCTTTACATTGGAGATTGGCTGGATCTGTAAGCCTCTGTCCAGAAGTAAAGCTGCACACTGTTTTCCTGGGACAACAAAGTGTGATAATAATCTCAATTGATCACAAAAAAATGGTGAGACTCTTATGTCATATGGTGTGCTAATTAAAAACCTATAAATCAAATCCAGCCCTAACTCTTAGATCTTTTCATTACTGGGGGAATTCTCCATTGTGCTCCATCTGGGCATGCTGCCTGCTCTGGGGAGGAGGAACTGAACTGTGATACCATTATGTCACTTCATAGCACTTGTCCATTGGTATTATGGACACATTCTGGTGAGGGATGCAGTACCCTGAATGTGAAATTCCCTGATAACTGGGTGGCTAAAAGCTAGATCTGGATTTTGATGCCAGCGGCCATCTCTATTTAAAATGCAAGATAAATTAATCTCCTCCCCCAACATTATCAGAATCCCACAGATGGTGTTATTATAAATAAGTTCTGTTTATCTAAAAGTATTAGCATTTAAGTCTAGGAGGAATGGTTGTTGTCATGTGTGGTTCAGATCTTTATAAATGCTAGGGGTTTCTTTTGCCTCCAGCAGGATGAATATACAAAAAAACCACCCCAAAATAAATGAAAAAAACCACCAAACTTGTTTTACTGGGATATACAACCTCTTCTAGTCTCATTTGTCAATATTTAACTAAGCAACTGAAGTTATGTCAGGATAAAATGTCATTCACAAGTGTAAAAATAACATTCATGAAGTAATTTAGACTAAAGCTACCATAGTGATGCTCATTATCATATATTGATAATTAAAACTGGAGACAGAGAATGAGCTTTTTGCATAGGAACATAAGGGTTAAGAAATCATTTTAAGGATGAGGAGTTGGGGTAGATAGTCTAGGTGAAGGTGGAGTTGGTAATGAAAAAACCTGCTGGAAGAAACCAAGCTACAATCAATTTTTAGACACTTCTGTAAAGAAAATGAGGTAATCCAATCAAGGAATGCAAAGAGAGCCATTTGGTTAGGTGACCAATTACATTGGGGCAACAGTGACTCATTAATATTTGTGCCATATGTTTATGAAGAATCCAAGGGCTACATTAAGCAAACTTGAAGCAACTGGGACTTAACAGGTAACTCATGGAGAGAAAAAAAGGCCTAGAGAAATGATTAACTCTATTCATTGGAAACGGTATGCCTCCCTTTCTGAACAAAGTCATACTCAATGTCCTTGCCCTACTGTATTAATGATGGGCTTTGTCTTAGCATCTATATTTTGCTCTGAATTATTTTGGATAATTCAGGTTGATGAGCTTTCTGTTATTCTTTGAAATGTAGTCTGTGTTCCCTAAATGAAAGGAAATGTAAAGCTCTTTACGTTTATGCAGTCATTAATTAACCTGCAACAACTTAGTGGCACCAAAGAATTGAGTGTGTTAAAAATAGACATCAAAGTCAATGACAACTTTGACTAACTTTTCTGGGGTTTTTTTGTCACTAAAGCACTTAACTGTATTTAATTGAATTGCCTACCTGAAATCATAATGATGTAGGATCATATATTAAGACCATCAAGGTTTTCATCGGTCGTATGCTTGTTCTCCTAGTCCACTTCATATTTTATGCCCAGTAATGTACTTCTGCTCCAAGTTTCTTTCCCCTTTGGAGCTGAAAGTATTGAACTGGAGAAACTGAAGTTCAAACTGTGCTCATGGTCATGATGTTTGGCATGGTTAGATAGTATGGTAGTCAGGAGGATAGACGATGACAGCTGACTCATGGGTAGAGAGAGCTTTTTAGTAAAGGAGAGTTTCCTAGTACAGATGGTCCAAGGTCAAATGTCAGAGTTGGAAGTAAAAGGCAGGTAAGTAATTCTGTTTCAGAGGTATACACTTTTATTTGCCACAATAATAACTTGACGGGGAGTGGGGGGAGGGAAGCTGTGTAACTAAATGTCCTTTTAAATACTCATGTCTGACGTGTTAAGCCTCAGAGCTTGTTTGATGCTAGAGACACCCTTAGATATGTTATGTAGATTCTTCTGTATGCTATTATTTCTGTACTGCATGCAAAATCAGCTGTTTTGATAATGTGAAGTCACTTTGAGCTTATCCTGTGGTTAAGCCCTAGTAGGACTTACACTCTGTATCTGCAGCTAGGATTTAATATGGTAGATATACTTTGAATATATTATGCTGCTCAGAAAACATAATATGGAGGTAATTATTTTTGTTATACCTTAATTAATATAGGCTGTTTAGAGCAACCAACCACGATGTGGGAGAGTCAAACTCCACTCTGATGAAGGAAGGATTTAAGGGTTGATTTTTTAGTCATTTCTTGGACATCCAGGAAATGCTACATAGATCCAAATCCCAAGCGAAGAGAAATGCTAAGCTTCAGACTTAGAGTCAAACCTTTAAACTTGTTTGAAGAGCAGGACTTACACCATTTCTTTTGCTTATGAGCAAAATTCATCTGAGCTATCTTAGGGTTTTTTGTGGACTATGCCATCTTCTTTAAATTCCACCTGTAGTTGACTGCTGGCACTTGACACATAATTGGCATTTCGGTTAAGTGGCAAAGCTAATGGCAAAAATAGCAAAGCTAAAGTTTACAGTGCTGAGTCTAACCCCCTTTACCGTAGACTTTCTGTTCTAAAACAATTTAACAGTCTAACAGACTTTACTCCTAGGAAAAATTTTCAGGGAATCAGCCTATATTTTCATTTCTTCTTACAATGAAATAATGTATCACCATACCTAGAGTTCTATATCCTCATCCCAGCCTTATGACTAATGTTTTCCCTACCCTAAAGAATAATGCCTTAGTGCTGACACACTTCAATCTACCACATGTCAGCTGTTAGGACCTTCTGCAGAGTGAGATCATACTCTCCCATCCTGTTGTGTGAGTCAGCTGAAAGGACTCCACAGTGCTAATGGGGAGAGGAGGGCCTTTTTTCCCTTCTGCAACAAAGTTGCTTTCTTCCTAATTCAGACAGTGGAAAATTTTACTTTGTCTTCATTGTGGCAAAGTACAGAACAGGAAAAGAGAAAGTTGATTAGAAACTCCTATGTGCAATGTTTTGGCCCTGACTAATCTGCCAAATAAAAAGCAAAAGGTAGTATTTTTCTTTTAAATGTGTCTTAATTTCCTTCATGTTCCTGTAAAGTAGTGCAAACTGAAGTAAAAAAGATGAGCCACAAACAAACAATAGGATTTTATCATTGTCCATAAAGAACAATATATTGATTGATTACTTTTGGTTTATATAAAGGCAGTCAACTGAAACTTCAGGCACAACAGCAATCATTATAAAGTACAGAGGCTTTAATAGCTCAGCATCTGAGAAAGTACTCCAGCTGAAAGTTCCATAGTCTCAATCTGCTTCTGTAACCTCCTCGGGAAAAGCCAAGAACAACGGCAAGGTTTTGCAGCATGACTTGAAGGTCAATAAATCCAAGGAGGGAAAAAGTCTGGAATCAAGGAACCCTCATGTGAAGTGTCCCATGGCTGAGCTTAGTCCCAGTTAATTCAGATATCTGTCAGGAATTGGTGTTTGCTAAAGATGCCCAGATACAAATTACTTAGGGAGTCAAAGTTCAACATTAATACTCAAAACAGTGCCACTACCTGAAAGGTAGCACAGAAATGCAAGCAGAAGACATGGCTGTGGCTGAACAAATGACAGAATGACAGAAGCATGCATACTAGACTTCACTAGTAGCACTGGTCCTCAGTGTAGAGCTACACTGAGAGTTAGGTGCTGGTCACGGGCAGCACAGTGCATCTGGAACAGAAAGCTTTTGGTCAGAAAAGCTGTGGCTTTAAAGGGTTTCTTAGCAGCAAGGTGGGTACTGCTGTTCGAAAGGCTCTCTCAGACTGCAAAACAGGCTAACGATAGCTGTGTACAGCTAGAGCATGCTGCTGCAATTGGGTAGGCTCTGTGCTTCCTGCATCACTTTCAGACACAGCCCAAGCCATCTTTCTTAGATAAGATTCCCTTTACATAGCATGTAAAAGTGGAGATGGCAGAAAGCTTTGTAGGATGGGGCAATATGGGATTTCTCTGGGCAGAAGAAGGCTCATCAGCTGCTAGTGATTTACTGACACTGTCAGAGCAGAGGTATGCAAAACTGCTTGAGCAATTCTGTCTGCTTCCCTAGGGGCTTTGAGAGCTGTCCACTTCAGAGCTCCAGGCTGGTGGCAAGGTCTGTTCTGCTGTGTTTACAACAAACACTTTTTTGCACACACAGTATTTTCCCCCAAACCAACATACTAACTCAGATGGGATCCATTTTTGTCTGAACTGTTGGGAAAGAGTGCGCATTTAGAACAGCTGCAAATGAACTAAATGCTAGCTGGAAATGGTCAGGCAACAGTCCAAACTAACATGAGAACAACAGAGAGAGTGAAGCAAAGTGCTTGTTTTTTTGCTGAATCAATAGCTCTGTCCAGGTTAACTTCAAGGTGTTGTTTACTTCATTGCTGTGCATCACATAATTAATTTTTTTTTGCATTTGGAGAACCAATTTGTGCAGCAGACTTCCCATGGAGACTTTGCCTAGGTTTTAGTTTAATTTAGCTAGAGAGTTGGTGTTTTTGGTGTTTACTTACTTCCCCTCTCTATGCTTCTAAATCTAACTCCTCATTGGGAAAACAAGGAAGCATTGCGGTTAAAAGCTTAATGGAGAAGCTGGCTCTGTTATGCAGTATTTTCACCCCCCGAGAAATCTTGGAAATGGTGCATGTCTACAGTAACTAATGCAGCCTCTGCAATGATAAATTTATTCCTTCATTTGTGAGCAAAACTGATATACATTTCTGGGTCCTGATGACCTCTGCTTTTTTTTCTGTCAGTTTGCATAACATTGTGCAAGTTTGGAAAGAACATAGCGCTTTTCAGGACTAAAGGATTCGAGCAATCCCACCTTGAGCTTTTCTATTTGATGCAAACAAACAGGAAAAAGAAATCTATTATACATTGCTCTTTATGGGAATGATTTGAGCTACTCAGCAGTCTTGCTTCAAACTCTTTCCTTAAAAAGGTAAATAACTACTGCTCTACTCAGTCTCAAATTCCCAGAATAAAGGTGGGATTGAAAGACCAAGGCACTGGAAAATAAGACAGAAAGATATGGGCAATATATTTAGCTGGAAAAACTTTGTTACCCATCAGGTCCCATGCCATTGTATATTATTATTAGTTGCAAAATGGCATAGCTTGAACATTATTACTGCATATTAAAGAACATTTCACCTATAATTATGGAATAAAAAGAGGTGCTTACGACTTACCTACCAAACATTTGCTTTGCATATGCATTAGTTTCTTTTTTCAAACCTTCTTCATTTAAAAAAACTCTGCAAACAAGCTACTTTCTCTTGCTGTTTCCTGGTACCATACAATTTCAAGGTGCCAGTGAAGAAAGAAAACCCATATCTTAAAGTCTGCTTTTAAATAAAATGCATTGAATTGTTTTCAGTAAGAATACCAAAATTGAGCAGAAGGTCAAAATATTTTTCAACTTAATTAGAGACTTGGTGATTGAGGAACTGAAAAGAGCATTTTTAAGAAGCACTTAGGACACTTCTGAAAATAGTATGAGAAGGGATTTCCTCAGTCAGTGGATATACCTTCTTTCTATGGTAGGCAATTGCACCAATTAAAAAACTCAACCAGTCTCACATGAAAGCCGATCTTGATTTTGCCCCTGCTACTCCAATTCCAAGAGTTTTTCAAGCTCTTATTCTTCCTTTTTAACAGCAAGAGAGCAATTAATAGCAGCTCTGCAAATTGAATGACTTCCATCTTTGGCACAGAGAATATTGCATAAGGAGTGTGAGTTATTAATGATAATATGTGGCTGTTACCTAAGACATCTTTACCAGTAGATCTTTGAGTTCTTTAAAAATGAAGTAACTGTCAGGGTCTCCATTTTCATATGGGGAATAAAAGCTTTGTGGAGTGAGATGATGTACTCAAGGTCATCTCAGTCAACTAATAACAGAGCTGGGATTAGAGGCAAATCAGTGCAGTTCCAGACCACTGTGTTATCCAGTAGATCACACTGACTTTCCCTAGGGTTAGAAAGGGATCTTTTGATTGGTGATTAAAGAGTGTTAACTACTGAGGCCAGAATTTCTGAAAGAACCTTGGGGCTTAAAATACATGTCTTCCATACACAGCAATGCAAGGGTGTCATGAGCTGACCCTGAAAATCCTGAAATATCTGTTATATTTAATTTTTTTTCTGAAAGATGCAAACTGTAACAGCTCTGTCTCCCAGTCCCATTTTTATTAAATATATATGCATAGGAGATGATGATCTGCCCCCTTTTTGAGGTCATTCAATTAAGCTTATAATTAGAGATTTGCTGTTGCAGCAGAGAAACAGATAAGTTGCAATACTGCCTCAGCTGAGCTCCACTGAACTAAGAGCAACACAAACACAGCCAGAGATGACTCCTTCTGGAAACTGTTTACTGCCGAACAGAGGAGTCCAAAGGTGGCAGTGAGGCACAGAAAAATGCTATAAATTGTGTCATCTGTAATGGATTTGGAACAGACCCGAGAGCAGTTTCTGTTCCATGACTGGGCTGCCAGCCTTCCTCAAGGAGGATGTTTCTGTGTGGTTTTACACTTCCAGTTTTAGAAGTATTTAAGGCTAAATATTTAAAACCTCTTTTGTGCTCGTGGTTTGTAGATAAAAAAAAAAAATCCTAGGCTTAATTTTTCTTCTTGAAGTCTCTGTAGGTGTAGGTTGGGGCATTTGGATCTCTTAAGTGCTTATTTAAAACTTCTTATTGGATGCCAAAATGGTTTTGGGAACAACTTCGCACCAGAGGCAGAGCTCTTGTCCACTACTGAGCGGTTTTTTGTTGGATAGTGCAACCCTCCCAAGTAAGAGGAGCTCACTGGGGCTTCAAGTTACAGTCACATTTAAGTCAGTCCCTCCCTGCTTGTATGTGGTCAGTTAACTCAAGCTGTGGGAGTCCTGTTTATCTGTAACAGAAAGCTATCAGAAAAAGGGAGCCAGCTCATCAGTTGATAAAAACCAAGCTGCCTTTGCAAGGTCTCCTCTTGTGAGTTCGATTGTGTTCTGCTTAGCCCTATTTCCTATGGGAATGCCTACCCTTTCTCTGAAAGAGCAGATTACTGGATGGACAACACAGACAATATATCTAATTAATCACATGTTTTTGGCTGGCTTTTGCCTCATGCAGTTGGTTGCTTAGGGGTTTTTTGTGTGTTTTGTTCATATTTTTTAACTGAAATGCTTACCATTCTGATTGAGGTGAAAAGCTGAGTTTGACAGTAGCTATCCTGCATAGTTTGAAACAAGCAAGGAGCCACAGTTTCTAAATAGCAGTTTCACTGCCATCAGGATTATGGCTTCCAGTAGACAAGTAATATGCCATTCATTCACAACTTTTTGAACTGTCATATGTCATAGTAGTAGCCACTGAACTGCAGATGAGGCACGTGCCTTGGATATCAGGCTGAATGTAGAAACAAAGACATGCTTGTACACACATACACATGCATAGACCTGTATTCTTTACAACTTCAAAGCCTTGACATTTTTCTCTTGAAAAAGCTAAAATCAAATAAAAATGACTTACCTATGGCTTTGAAACTTCTGTATAAGCAGGTATACCAGTTCCAAGCTTATTTCTTTCTAAAAACAATATCAGAGCACAAATGGAAAGATACTGCAAAAGCATAATTTTTCTGCAGTGGTAAAAAACGTTCTAGACAAGCTTCCAGATCCTTATGCTCTCATAAGGTGAATATCATTAATAGACAATTAAATATTTTTGAATTTAAATCTAAACCTTACTTTGCAAATAGTTGCATCCAAACATTTCTTTTAAATGGCTTTTGATTGTGGTGTTTCAAAATCCTAAGACTGGGCTGAAATCTTCTATCACATTCTTATCTGTAATTAGAATATTGCCCTACATATGGTGCTGTAGTTATAAATCTGGTCTGTCTCCAAATTTTAATTGCCTTTTAAATTACCAAATCTCAGTCTTTCTATGTAATTCAATGTATAACATTCAGTAAATGATAAGATATGGTTACAACTATCAAGAAACTTACCTTGAATTACAATAAAGCCATTTTTCTATTCAAAAAGTATGCAGGACCAGACAGCAATATGATCAAGTTTATTGATAATTTTAGGGAACTCTAGCACTATGTGTATAGTGCTTTGAAGTCTGATGTCCGTTATCATCTTTACCAGCAGCATTCAACCAGTTGTGCAGAAAGCTAAAATGAAAGGACAAATAAAAGGACTGGAGCCAAATATCTTCAAAGACAAAGTCATATTTCTGGTTTGGTTGTTGTTTTTTTTTTTTCAATATTCAACTAGCTATATGTTTTAGCAATACATTCCTCAATAATCTAGTGAGTGACAGAAATGCTATAATTAATATGCAATGTCTAAAATTAAAAATAAATTTGGCTTATATGTGTGATAGTGTATAACTCCTAAAGTCATTTTGCAAGAAATATATGAAAGGAGAATTTATAGTATAAAGTCCACCCTGTTTTGTAAGGAAAACAGATGTTCATTAATAAACAGGCTGACCATGGAGCACTGGAACTGCCATCTGGATGGGATGTTGTATAGGGTTTTTCCCCACCTTTTAACAATGTAGTCAGTGAGGTTCTAGTAGAAATCAGGTGCTTTTTATTTTTTTAATAGCATGTTAATCTTATCTTTCCTTCACATAATTTCTTCTTTCATGCCTTTAGACAACTTAATAACAGAAGCAAGACATAAAGCAATCTTTATTCCTTATTCCTGGAATAAGGAATAAATTCCAGGAATCTTATTCCTGGAAAAGGGAAAAAAAACCCAAACCCCACCAAAAAAAAAGAAAAAGAAACAAAAACCCCCAAAACCCAGACAAGTAGTTGGCTGTAGCAGCCTCTCTTTTTCTCCTTGCAACAATATTATAGTGTATTATGCCTGCTTCAGTTTTGTGCTCAGCTATTGAATATGTATGTGTTTCTTATGCTCTTTGCTGGCTGGATTGCAGCAGTAACACCTAGAAATACCAGGCAAAATCAGCCCTCCCCTGTGCTCTGTTCTGCACCTGTGTGTAAGAAAAGGGTGTCCTCACCCCTGAAGAATTTGCCACCTGGGACTGCACTCTTGTAGGCAGCAATGTTCATGGCTCACTACTAAACCATGATAGTAATGACCTGGAAGTGCCCTTCAGGAAGATGAGTTGTTAATTGTCATCATGTGCAACCTATGTGCATACGATGAGAGGTAGTATCATCCTTATTTAACATATGGAAAAATGAGGCTTCAGACAAAGCCAAGAATTAAAGAACAGATGTCCTGTTCCTATGTGAGTGCCTTGCTGCATGATGATGCTTTTCTTTTTCACCTCAGTGTATAGTTGAAGACCTTCCAGGAGTCTCTGCTTCTCCTTTCCTACTTGTAAAATGGGTACAAAAAGGCTTATCTAACTGCTGGGATGCTGTGAGACTTTGCCCTGATATGTGGATCTCTGAGACACTGGGTAAGAGAACAGGGTATTTTATCACACAGTACCAATGTTTCCACAATATTTCTTGTGGCTGGTGCAAGGGAGTAACACTACTAATGTCAGATCAAGCACGGTCCTCCAGTTGTCAGATAATTACAAGCACTTATTAGGTAATTAATGTGTTTGGACTTCACTTAATGTTTGTATACCTTCTTCAGCCTGTTTTACTACATGCTATCAAGACTCCTAAATACTTTCTTAGCAACCAAAACAAGAAATAACTTGATATTAAGTATGCACCTATTCTGTAGCCACTACTGGCTGCCACCAATTCATCAGTGCACTGCTTATTAATTTTCTGCAATGTACTGTTTATTGATATTGCTTTTATTGTGGTACCTCACCTCAGCCATGAAGGGAGGACATGCACCTTCATCTCGAGCTAATGGCATTGCTGCCAATGCTGCAGGGAGGCTGAAGAGCAATGTGACTAATAAAACACAACCAATAAAAATATGAAGGAAAAAATGTCCCTACTAGTAAGAAATGCATATTCCAAGTGCTTGCACAGTGCCTGGGGCTATTAATCATCACTCCATGGGCACCCCTAAACAACTCTAAACAACAGTTAGAAAAGGATCAGATGGCTGTTTAGAGGACTCAGTAGAGTGGTATTTGTTTGACTGGCAGGTAGCCATGCTTGCAAGGTGTGCTGTGAATAAGAGTGGCTGAAACACACAGATGAAGGCTTTTACTCAGCTACTGTCTTTAGGACTGTTCTCCACTTCGTGCGAGGGGATGAAGGAGGAACTGGGATTAAAGGGCACTGGCTCATTGCAGACAGCAGTGGGACCTGCCAAGCAGCCCTCTGTAAAGGGCAAGCTGGAAACAGCCACTCTGAGCAGTTTACCTGGACTGGCTTTTCCTGAGGGGGAAAAAAATATCTGTTTGTACCACTGATTAATAGTTCTTTCCTGCCTGTTTCTTGCCTGCATTTGTCATGGAGGAAGCTTGTGAACATCCTTTCCTCCTCTCCAAGTGCGTATGTAAACTTTCCTCTCATCTCCAATCCATTAATCATAAGCACTTTTGTTAAGTGGGTTTCTCCTCCTCTCTTTCCCCTTCTGAATTCATCCCCCTGCCATTCCTTGCCTCCAGCTGAGGGGCCATACCACCCGTGGCTATGGCCCAGGAGTTGCTGTATGCAAGAAGCTCTGTGGGTGCCCTGGGAAGCTCACCTCCTGAAGCTGGAAGCTCCACCCGCCAAGGAAGTAGAGGTCTGCCTTTGAGCCAGATTTCCAGCCTGGCTGTACAGCACTCTGGCACTGTGGGGCTGACTTGGCCAGTATCTATCATTTTCCAGGAAGTAAAAAATTACATGTAATCATCATCAGTCATTCATTATCAGTCTCTCTCAGCCTGCTGCTGGACAAAGCCTCCCCCTCCTCTACTTGCTTCCCTCATGCTGATTGCTGCAGTTATTTATTTATTTATTTATCTTTGCCAGAACTTCACCACACTTGGAAAGCAAAGCTGGCCAGTGATAGTAGAGCATAGTTTACCAAGCCCTAGTCCTCCTTGCCTTGGATCAAAAAGCTGATTCGCTGCTGGTGATCCACATTTTTAGAGTTACTTGGACAGGAACCTGGAATTTACTGAGTTTTAGTGAGAGGTAAGAACACACATTGGTACTGCCTTCACTAGGGACCAATGATCTAAGAACATAGCTGAGATGCCTGGTGGGATCCCATAGCCTGATCTGAAGCCCATAATAGTAGATCCACTCTGACCTATGCCAACTAGAAGGCTATCTGTGCTGTGGATGTGCTTTCAGTGGCAGTGGGGACATAAAGCTTATTTGATCTTACCTGAACTCAGATGAGCGTCAAGATGAGAGTGTTTCAAATGCTTTTGAGGGAAGCACTTTTAAAAAGATCAGTGATTCCAATTCACATAAACATTCACAGTCTTGGACACTCAGCCAAACTTTTGTGAAGTACAAATACTGAGGGATTAGGCTTTTCGGAGACTTTTTCCTAAGGTTTCCTGGTTTGAGGAGGTTTTTTAGCAGATATTTCTCTCTGTTGCCTCACAAATCCAAAACCATTGGGAACTCTCATATAGGAAAGCAAGGTCATTTTTAAACACTGTGTTTACTAGGTCTGTTCCAAGTGGCAATAAATAATACAGTGTTTAAAATGGCAACAGGAAAGATCATTGTTTTCACATTAGGATTCTCAATGTTGCTAGTGAAGGCAAGGCTCTAGACTTAGGCCCTTAGAAATCTCTCAGTGACACAAGCCTTGCAGTCACAACAGTTTGGTTTCTTGTTTTACATGGTAGGGGTTATACTTGATTTAGCATTCAGTACTACAAGAGAAAATAAAAGTGAAATAACACAGAAACCTAAAATGAAGGATGCTTGGAGAAAGAATACTCTCCAAATTGTTTACTTTCTATGGGCTTTCACTCTTAGGACTCCCCTGTATATTTCCAACAAGCAGTACCTGTATGCACATGTGCTGTGGAGGTATGGTAACATGTGCCTAGCTGTAGATTTTTGTTACAAAGAGGAAAGCCAGCCCATTGGTCCTAAGTTGCAAATGTAAATCCATTCGTAATTTTGCAGTTTTACACACTATTAATGTGAGATCAGTTTGCAGTTTTCCAGCTCACCTGTCCTTAAACCTCAAAGCAAAACCCAGAGATTTATGAACCCAGATGAATCAAAGCTTCAAGAAAAGCTCTCATGGAACAGAGATTTGCTCAATTCTTATCTTTTGCCAAATTATTCAAGCGAAGAGTAGAGAAAAATCTTTAATACTTGGAAAAAAAGGAAAAAGGGAATAGAAATATAAGCACAACACTTGGTAATATGCCTCTTCACCTTCCTGTAAGAATTTTGATTGATTGATTCCTCTGCAGTCTCCTCCATTACGCTAATTTAGAGAGTCACCTGCATGTTACATGTATAACTTGCTAAGCTTTTCAAATTACTCCCTTAAGAAAGAGGTGCTCTATGCTGCCATTTATTAAGCCCACTTCTTCATTATATCTCAGTGCCAGACACACACCTGAAAAAGAAATCTGAGCACATTTTGCACATATTGGATGGTGGGGTATTTGGAGGCTTAAAAATACCTGTTTCTTTTTTTTTTCCCCCCCCTTAAAGTAGTTAGTCTTTATATATTATAAAGCCAGAAGGGACCATTGTGATCATCAAATCATCAAATCTGACCTCCTGCTTAACACAGGCCATAGGCTCTGCTGAATTAATTCCTGTCTGAACTAGAGCATATCCTTTCGAAAGTCAACTTCTCACTTTCCAGCATATGAAAAGGTCTCCCATGACACCTATAGACCTTTCACAATGGACAGATTCTTCCCATGATACGGAAAAATTGAGGTTTTCCTGGGAGGTACTGCCCCACTCTGAGCTGATAAAGGAAGACCCAGGAACTATAGGTACGCTGTGATTACTTCTTTTGCACTCTGTGATGTTCCAGGAGCTTGTGTATCTTCTGCTTTATGAGATATACTTGGCCTAGGGGAGCTAAGTGGAAGGATGAGGGAGAAGAGGAGGTGCATAATGGTATGGCCTCCAGCACTATTATTTATGACAGTATCCTTCCAGCAATCTGTGCCTGCATAGGGTGAAGGCATGGTTTCGATTCTGCCCTTGAAACATGGATTAAGCAATGTTGCTAATACATATTTGTCCCTGCGGCTGTCAAACATTTCACTGATACTAGACTGTGTAGACAGCTTAATAGCTAGGTCTTCTGTCAATGTTACTGCAGCAGTGTCTCCTTTGCTTTAAGATACTGTTCAGATTTATTCAAGCAATAGGTGTAGCATGGTGCTTGGTAAATAGCAGCACCTGACTGTATACTTGTATCATCACTGATTGCTGACATCCCAAGTGACCAGATGAAATGGATAGACTATGGAAACCAAGTGCTGAGAAGAATCTGGTGAGTGAAAGTTGGAAAGACCATCTGTCTCGTCCCTAGTTTATGTCTCCTAACAGAGTTACGTGCACAATGTGTTATTATTCTAGAAGTCTCTGAACAAGAGTTACTATCTGCAGGAGTTGAAAATGTGTGTACCCCAAATTATTGGACAAATGGCTTTATTACTGCTGTTAACATGAGGCCTTTCTGGTACTGATGTAATCTAAGTGTTGCTAGTTTTTGTATAACAGTATTTTACATATGACCTCATTTAATTTCTCTGTATGCTAAAGATTGAAATTATCTGCGCACAGATAAGCATCAATAGCATTAGGATATGTGCTCACATATGATGGCAATATTTTGCTACCAACTGAAAAGGAAAATACAACTTAAGGATGACAATTTTTAAAGTATGCCTGTATGGTGGGAATTGATGAATATTTGGCTTCTCGATGCTGTTCCCACTAACTGATAGAGGAACAATGATGTGAACTATCTGGACTTCTGCAAGGCCTTTGACACAGTCCCCCACAACATTCTACTGGCATTTGATGGATGGACTGTTCAGTGGATAAGGAACTGGCTGGATGGTCTCATCCAGAGGGTAGTGGTCAATGGCTCCAAGTCCAGCTGGAGATCAGTGACAAGTGGTGTCCCTCAGGGCTCTGTACTGGGGCCTGTACAGTTTAATATTTTTATAAATGATATC